>KZ805374.1:84218-171115 GCA_003073855.1 Periconia macrospinosa
ATACGAAGCTGGAAGGGGATACCACGGTAGGTTGGCCTCGTCACCAAAGCTTTCTGGTAGCTCATATCGCGTGCCACCTCGTGCTACTGCCACACATTCTTTTGCCAGTCCGAGACACTCCTTGTAGTCAGTGGTGCTGTCTCCTCCGGGAAGAGCTCTGGTGGAGCCTCGGCGACCGTGGCTTGCGTATAGGGATTAGGCAGGCGTTTTACGGCTTCATACGGATTGGGAACCCTCTTCGGTTGCTCCGGCTGGTTGGACGCCAGGGCGCTGGTCCACGGGCGCGGTGGTGGTTGCGCGTTGTTGACGGTGTAGGATGTTGCGACGGGCGCGGCTTTGTCGCAATAGGAATATGATAGAAGCAGCGGACAAGTCTTGCCCAGATTGGCCGACTCGCGCTTGAAGACCTCACCAAATTCGGATGTTCGAATTGGTGAGAGCACGACAAAGTGCTTACAATGCTTTCCTATCTTCTTTATTGATAAGAATGCAGCGCTCAAAGATCTTCGTGTCAGAAGTTGGCTGAAGGCCTGTCCAAAGAGGTGACAGGTTTCGAAGGGTGGCTGACGAAAGTAGCAGGTATTTCTGACCCTCAAATTCAATCATGGCCTCTTCTACCTTGTTTTGAATGTTCATACTCCGTCTAGTACTGGATGGCCACAATCCGGTACTAGACGGAGTATAAACGCTCTTTGAAATTGCCGTGGCGATCTTCTTTATGTTGAACTTTTCTTCCAAGTCGGGAGGAAATATATGTCCCTTTTCAGGGAGACCGGAGCATTCGTCCCTGAACAGACTAGCATTTCGACCGGCCGCGCCTCGACCCTGGCCACGGCCATGGCCAGGTATATTGATGGGGGCGGACCTTGGGATGTCGCGTTCGTCACCTAGAAAAGTATTAGCACGGGATTGTCGTGATTTCCCGCCCTGACTTACTCACCGGTGCTAAGGGAATTGTCCGACATGTTTGCGTTGTTGAACTGTCATTGCCGTAGCGATCTATGCCACTTGGTTGGTTTGATAACAACCCTTGCCTCTTGGCGTATATGTTGCATGTTGCCCGAACACGTTTATTTGTTCTTCGTGGCGAGTCACAACCTCAGGCCTGGAAATCCATTCTCCGAGTGGCCATAGTGGTCAGAACCACTGCCATCCTAGCAAAAATCAAATTCTTGCTGGTATTTTTGTCGCCACCAGATCTGCGGTACTGCCAAATTTGGGCTCGTACACCGGTGGCATGGAGATGCGTGGTTAGTTGGCTCAGCAGGCTCGCGCGTGCGTCCTCGCCAACGTGCTGATGCTGTGGCTGTCCGTCTTGAGCCATCAACGGCGATATCGAAGTATCTCAAATTGTCATGTACCACCGCTAAAATCCAGGCACAGGCTCCTGGGTCAGACGCTCCGTCTCCTTGATGATGCGCTTGGGCAGGGTGGCCATGTACGAGGCGAGAAGATTTCGAACCAAAGTTTTGTTAACCGCGATGGAGATAACAATAATCAGGAGAACGATCCGTCCCGAGAGGGACTCTGGCACCAGGCAGATAGCCTTCGATTGGACACTCAGGTTCGGCACAGGCTGTAGGTGTAAGTTTTGGTAAATTAAACAGGGTGAAGAACTTACCTAGATTCCTCTCCGGCGGAGGAGGGGGTCATGTTTTGCGGGGCGATGATTTGACTAAGGAATCAGCCAGCAGGGCACGGGCGGGATGGCAGGACGGCAAGATGACAGGCGTTTGTTTTTGGGGGGTGGGGGTGATGTTGGCTGGTGGAGGGAGCGAAGGTGTGGCCATACTTGGCCAGGGACCGGCCACGCTGTAAAATATTTGTTGCTGTAGAAGGTGGTGATGATGAGTAAGAAAAGAAGGTATGTAGGGTGGCAGGCGTAAGTTGTGAGGTGAAGCGGGTTCTCTGCTGCTTAGCTAATACCCAGTAGCTAAGTAGGCATTAGGCAGTGATCGAATGTGTCACGTGGGAGTAACAAGCCAATCACCTTGTTCGTGGTCACTCTTGGAAAGCGTTTCGCCGTAGATCACACCAGTAGAGCTATGCTAGAGCTATGCCTGGGAGACTGCACACTCTCCGTGTCCAGTGAATTGCTCTTCAGCGTCTCTGAATATATATGACGTTCACAAAAGTAAGGGCTGCTGGCTGAAAAATCCCTATTCCACTGACAATTCCTTGAAAGGTATGACACTGCGGCTGCCTCGACACCTTAATTCAACAATCGGAAAGCAACACCACGAAGAACATTGTCCTCCCGGCAATACCTGCCTGTCAACCGAACTGAGTAACGAGCACAAATTTCCAAGAAATTAAATTTGTACTTCCAACGTAGGTAAACGGACTTTTATCTACGATATTTCATGGAGTGATTTTTTGGAAACGGCCTTTTCTGTTCTTGTTGCGTTTCTAATGTGTGCCAGCAAGTGGAGTCATTACGAAAACCGCCAGGTGTCGCCTTCATCTCATCACCGGCTCTGGTGGAGATATTTGGGGTGAAGGTTTATTATGGTATGATACTCATCATTCTGTTATGGTAGGCGGTACTTACAGATCACCTACAACACAGTTGAGCAGAGACCATTGGCAAAGCCCCCGAGATCACTGCCCTGTGTTCGGCTACCACGACAAATCGCCCGTTCTTCTCCCACACATTGTCATGACAGAGTCTATCATGCAGGAAATCTTGATGTTGTTGGTGGGATTGCTCATCATTGAGATCCGTTTGCAATCGATGCTAGTTATTGCCTCAGCCATGCTACGAGCAGTCATGGCAACGTTCGGTACCTAGCTAAGTACCTTGCTCTTCTTTCGATGGAAATATGGACTATACCATCAAAGTCGGTCCACGTCGGGAATTACGTCGCAATTACTTTGGGTGAGCCACATCAGTGTATCACAATGAAATCCCTCGCGAACGTTCATTTGAAGATCGCGGTTTCGCTGACTTGTCACAAGCAGTTCTGCATGCTCATCGCCATACAATCCTATACCCTCCCCTCCCCGCCTCGGTCGATCATCCGAAATCCGAAATCCGAAATCCGAATACATGAGACTGATGGGAGGATGCTGTCCGAAAGGATTGGGGAATACAAACACAATATTCGTTTCGTTTGTCATATTTAACCGTGAAGGAGGCTCTAGCCGGTGAAACTTCCACGCCTCAGTGGCCTTATTATATGGACCTAAGCTCCCAATATGATTATGGCTTCATGAGGCAACGGTATGATGCAAATGGAAAGAACAGAACTGGGGAAGCTCCCCGGAGGAGAATGCATGGTCATTTCTGACTTGAAGAAGTACTTCCTTGTCACCTCTCCGACTTCCCGGAAATTGAGCTGCAGAATACGTCATATTGTCTAGATATTATTTCTTCATCCTCATATATACGATAAGATAGTAAGAAAGTTCATACGGAATATCATCGAAGTCCTTAATGCTTTCACCTACTCAGAGCGCGTGAAAAGCCAAACAGAGCCCGATATCGAAGGGATCATCCTGAGATGATTGGAGTTGAGGCACTACGTTTATGGTTGCTGCCGCTCTCGATCAAACAGACTGTGGTGGTTTTCCATGTTTTTAGACATAGTTAAATCAAACAATACCTGTAAGGAGGGAGGTGGTGCGAAAGGTTTTCGTTTTTGCCATTCGATTAGAACTAATCAGCACGAATGAACTGGCAAAGACCAGACTGCCGTCTGCAGCGAGTAGGTGTGGTAAGACCCTACGTGAATAGATGCCGTATTTAGGGAGCTGCTACGCATTATTCATACCCACAGTTAATACATCCATGTAGCTTGGTTTGTTGAGGACTCAGGAGCATGACACGTCGCACATATCAAAGCTTTTTCAAACAATTTGGGCTACAAAGGCATACACAATTAGGTCCTTTTCCGCGCAAAAGCGATGTTTAATTTTGGACTTTGTCATCGTTTACTCAACAACGTACCTGAAGGCTAATCTGATAGACTTTCGAAACCCCTTGGAATCCGCTTACAATGCGCATCCAATGATGCAACCTGGACATCTTGACTTGGAATTGGGGATTGGAAAGTCTGCGATTGTTCTCCGCTATACTTGCCGCCTCTGCCTTTGCAACAAAAATTTCCGTAAAGGATAAAAGTGATGATAAATGGTGGTACCGCAGTTTGTGTGCATTGTTCTATTGATTATTCCAAGCACTGAGTACTAATAATCTGTTCAACATTGTTACTATGTGTAAGTAATGATAGATAGATACGGTAGAAGCGGGTCAGCTTCTGCTTCGTTTCTCGTATCTATGGGTTTGGTGGCCTTCACTCCCTCTTTTGATCGTCGCCAGGGTTGGGTATCAATTGGCCCCTGGAACTCATACACGTATATGGGTCACTCGAAACAAGCCGTCGGTGGCTTAGGTCATTACAGGGGCAGTTCACCGGTCGCGCGACGAAGGCTTATGTAGACAAAGAAGGCAAACGAGTCAATCATCCAACTTGCCCACTCGGCTTTCTTCACTCTTCCATCCATTCTATACCTTTCAATAACAAGGCTATCACAAACCCATAGACATTCCAGCATGTAGGGAATCTCCGGTTACAATTTAATAACACTCTCAGACTCTTCAAAACGGAATAAGTGGTTGGCCCTACGAAAAGATGCAGCCCGAGCCGCGGATGCCTGGAAATACATGGACCCTGCAGTGCACCCTCTCAAGATCCCAATCCTTAGTCCACCTCCGAAACCTCAGGTGAGAGCATTTCAGCGAGGTGCTACTAGCATCAGTGAGTTGAGCGACCACCAGCTCAAACTGTACATCATCCTTTACGCCTTGTGGCAAGATGAGTACAAGCGATATGAGCGTATACACGATGTTATGGGCAGGATACACGCCGATTGCCTCATTTACCTCTGGCAGGATTTCTGGTACCTTGTGATGGACCTGGAAATACCCCACGAACGTCTGTGCGCCCTCAAAAACCACTTCTCTCCTACGAAGTAGGGAAAGGGCTGAAAGGAAATCCACCAGATACATACTGCCACGACAACTACGCAATGCATAACTTATGTACATCTTTAAATGCGCCGACAGTTCTTATTCAATCGCATCGGCTTATATCCTCTGTTGATGTCCCCGCGCAGTAATACTCGATTTTCCATTCACTGGGTTGCACCTTACCTCGCCGCAAGTACTCACCATGCCTAATTTGCGACGCACATTCGCTTGCTGTTTTGTTTCGTGGTCCAAGAAGCAGTTCTCGAAATCCGCCTTTGGCTCTCACAATTTCACTCTTATAATGTTGAATTTTCGGAGTACGACGCGAAGAAGGTACATTGTGAATAGGCAACTGGTCACGCCTGGGTATGTACTTGGTGATTGGCGGATTGAATACACACACCCCCGAACACCGTATACAATGCAATTCAACAAAAACCCAACCCTCCTTTTATGTACACCCGCACAAGTAAAGCAAAAAGCAGCCTCAAGATATGAAAACCCCGTGACCCTATCCCAATTCCACGTCACTAAGCGGCGCGGCTCATGTAGCCACACCAAGTAAACACAGCCCCAGCCCCACTCTCCCTAGTCACCCATGCTGGCCCCGTTAAACCAAAAATAAACGCAAAATAAAGCTCTGCTCTCCCCACAACTCGAACCTACGCACCCCACGAACTCATATGGGCAAAAATGATATAGTATTTTATGGGCAAAAAAGTGATCCCCCCGGTTGGCGGCCGGAGGGGGGGAGGGAAGTACTTACTCTCTTGTTTCCACTAGACCATGAAGTCGAGCGTCCCCGAAGGGATGTGAGTGATGCAAATTATTTAGTATATATAGTAATAAAAAAAAAGCGGTGGTGGTAATAAAGGATGAGTGTGGAGAGCCCAAAAGTGAGGGGACGCGCTAAGGTGGTCACTGGGTGTCACTGACCACTCAAGCGGGGCGCGACTAGTTGGCTACCTAATTTGCAGAACTTTTTATTGGTAGGGTTGCGTTCACAGGCTCCGATTTGGCGGTTCAACTTCCTACTGCACGTACATGACAGGCTACCGAGGCATGTGCTGCGCAGGCTGATCACTTGATACACAGCACGATTTATGGAGGGACATGGCACACAAGACAGTTTAAGCGGACGTAGCACACGAGAATGGAAGGTAATGGATTCGTCTACATGATTCTCGAGGATAGTTCTATGCATGGGTATCATATATGTACGTTGCGTCTAAAACAGACCGCGACCTTTACAAAACAAAAAAGGAAAAGATAGGAAATCGGAGTGCCATAACCCTCCAAATGCATAATGCAGCGCTGGCGAACATTCTCCGCGAGAGGGAACTGGTCTTGGTGGCTACTTATACACACAACATTATAATAAGGAAAATATTTGAAAGCGAAAGGGAGGCACAGACATTGTTACCAGAATTTGATCCGCTGCGCGAGGCTCTTCTTAGGCTTTGGGCCCGTTTCTTCCTCTTCCTCACCCACCACGCGCAAGAAAACCTCGTCGAGTGTTGTAGGCGAAACACTGTAGTATTCCAATCCAATCTCCTCGCGGCTGGCTTCCAGCAATTGGATCAGGCCAGGAATACCACCGACATCAGCGTCAGCGTGGTGCTTTTGCTCCGAGACGACCTCGACTTCTTGGCTATCAGAGTCGACGGTCTTCTCCGTCGGCGCCGTAGACGATGATGCTTTGGCGGTCTTGAGAACTTTGAAGCGAAGCTGGCCGTGGCCTCCATCGCGAGAACCCCACTTGTCCATCTGTACGCCCGGGATTTTCGTGACAACCCAGTCTTTGACAGCGTCCATTTCTTCGGTGGTGGTTGCCGGTGCGGACTTGAGCACGAGTTGTACTACCCATGCGTCGCCGTACTTCTCGCCTAGTTCGCTGACCGTGCCGAGCGCCAGCATCTTCCTCTTCATGATGCCGACGCGCGTGGCGAGCTTGTCTGCTTCCTCCATCGAGTGTGTGGTGATAAGCAATGCGCGTCCGGGAGCAGCGACACCGAGTAGGGTGCGCCACATTACACGTTTGGCGGCTGCGTCCATACCGCTACTGGGTTCGTCGAGAAGGAGGACGGAGGGGTCACCCATAAGTGCAATGCCTAAGCTGAGCTTGCGCTTGTTACCGCCGGAGAGCTTGGATGCGAGGCGCGTTTGGAAGCGTGTGAGGCCGGTGGCGTTCAGGATCGAGGTGACGGATTGTTCGGGGTCGGGAACTCCTCTCGCGCGGGCGTAGAAGTACAGGTGCTCCGTCACTGTCATTGTGTCCATGGCGTCAAATTGCGGGCACACACCAAGATGGCCACGAGCGGCGGCTCGTTTTGTGACGATGGAGATGTCTTCAATGAGAACGTCTCCGCCGCCATTGATGCTTGTTGTGGGATGCTCGTCGCCACGGATCAGTGAAATAGTCGTTGACTTTCCAGCACCGTTTGGTCCTAGCAGCGAGAATACCTGTCCGCGAGGAATACCGAAGGTAATGTCGTTTACAGCATGATTTTGTCCGAATTGTTTCTGTAAATGAAGAGCGCGAAGGCTGTCATTGCTCTGCTCGGTGCGGGCTATCTCGGCAGCAACGGCGGGATCAATAGTTTCGAGTTGCTCTTCCGAGTGTTTTGAAAGAGACTTGGATCGGTTGAAGATCGCCGGCCTATACCCAGAGTCCCACCACACAAGTACAATGAAAAGCACAATGGCTTGAAGAATCAAGTAAAGGATCGGTCCGCCGTATATTGTGATGGCGCCGGGGTAACTTGCAACCTCATGCCCGTCGCACAACAAAGAGAATGCATTCAATCCGAGGAGCAAAGCCCTGAGTAGATTGCCGGTGGGTGTGATGGTAGCGAACGCGAAATGGAAAGTTTCAAGATTGCTGTCGATTAGGTACGGTGGAGCATATGTGAGGATTGACATGTAACCGATAAAGTAGAGTAGGAAAGTGGATGCTTGACTTCCGGCTGCAATCGCGAACGTAGCAAGTTGAGAAACGACCACAATCGAAATAATGTAGCAGAAGAGAATCGAAGTCAAGCCATATAGCATGAAGATGAGGAAAAGATATCCGGGATTGTACCATTGGCCAGAAGCCTGCGCGGAGTGTTAGCATACTAAATGCAAATGAAGGTGGATGAACTTACTCCCACGAATATCCCGGTGGTTATAGCGGAGATGAATACAACAAAGCAAAAGTCAAATATCAAATATGCCATCCACAGAGGTGCTGCACGAATACCATTGCTGTAGTGTAACGCACGAACTTTACGCAGACGCTCAACAGTGGGGTATAGTGCAAAGAACGCCGGGTAGATGCACATCGCAAGACCGAAATACAATACAAGCTGAAGAGTATCGCCCATCCCATCAGAGAAGGGCCTGGCCAGCTGCTGATACTGCGTTGAAATTGGAAGACCAGAGGACGAGTCACTCAAAGCGTTGAGCGTGACCAGGGCAGGGACCACACCTGTACTGGATTCATATGTCATTACAGGAGGAGCATTCTCTCTGAGAAAGAAACCTCCTGGTGTTATGTTGCCGTATCGAGTTTCGACGAAGTTGTTAAAATCTTCGAGGCTGTCAATCACCTGGAATGCTGATTCTGGGATACCTGAGCGAGCGGCAAGTGCCTCAAGGTTGATAAGGCCCGGTGGTCCGATAGGTATGAGAGGTTCAACGGGCAGAGAGGACAACGAGAGCACCTCTGGGTCATTCACGGACTCGCCTAGAGAGCACCCGGGCCGGTTGAAATCTGCCAAGAACAAAGTAACGAGGCCAGCGGCGACAATAGGGATTAGAACTGCGCATACATATGGCCAGTAGTTGCGGCGCAAAATCGTGAAGCGCTTTCGAACCAGGATCCAGGTCTGCTGCGGCATTGAAGTGCCACGACCTTTGGATGTGTCCAGTGGTTTGTCGTTAGAAGGAGCGAGAGTAACATCTGCGTTTTTAGGGGTCGCTGTAACAGGTGCATCATCCTCCGTATCAAGGTGATGCTCCTTGACTTCCTCAGACAAAGCCAAGAACACGTCTTCCAACGTCGGACCCACGATATCGTAGTCCTTGACCCCATGCTCGCGCAGCTCGCCCACAAAGTTTGTTGCACCAATCGCATCCGGGAACCAAAGAGTAGCGTTGGCTTCAGATGGAGCTGGCTTGCGCTGGCCTGTAGTTGGCGTGAAAGGGATCTTTTTAGGGTACGTGACATGGTAGCCGGCGCCAACCTCATGTTTGAGTTGGACTGATGTGCCCTTGGTTTTGAGATTACCGCGAGAAAGGATTGCGATATAATCGGCGAGAACATCTGCTTCATCGAGGAAATGCGTGGTGAGAAGAAAGGTTCGGTCGCCTCGTTCGGATAAAAGGATCTCCCAAATCTTTCTGCGGGATAGAGGATCAAGACCAGAAGATACCTCGTCAACACAGCAGACCTTGCTACCACCAGTGAACATCATGGCCAGCTGAAGCTTTCGTTTCTGTCCACCAGACAAGGTTGACGATTTCGCCTTCAGTTTGTGTCCCAAATCACAGGCGCGAATGAGGTTGGCAATAGTCTCTTTGTCGTCCTTCGTTCCGGTGCCAGTCGACTTCAAGCGGTTGAATATCTGCACATGCTCAAACACGGTAAGCTCGTCCCACATGACGTTCTTCTGCGGACAAAGACCAAGGCCACCAGTGCCATCCACTTCGATGGAGCCGCTGGTGACGGTATTCAAGCCAGCGATTGCGTCCAGCGTAGTTGACTTGCCGCTGCCGTTGGCCCCCAGCAACACCATAATCTGTCCTTTGCGTGCTTTGATGCTGAAATCGTTGACTGCCATGACAGTCTCTGGGGGCTTGATGCCAATCTTGGGAAGGACCTTTGCTCGCAGCCAGCTCGGTGTCCAGTGCTTAGTGAAAGAAGATAGAACAATAGAATGATCGGGCGATGAAACGGTCGTCTTGCGGTCCTTGGATACGGTGCCGTAAAGCCATCTCTCAACAAGTGCTCCCAGGACGGGATACACCAAAGTTTGTATGATTAAGAATACCCAAAGTGCAATTCCAGGAAGAGACCAGTCGTGGTCGTTATAAGTAGGCGCCGCCCGAACAAGATTCGCAGCCAGAAACAGGCGTTCGTAACGAGCGACGTAAACGATGAACCAGACGTAGTTCATGGAGGGAAATATCAAGCTGAGAATGGCCACGGCGGCGTTGTTGAAGGGTCCGGCAACCTGTACAATAATGGCGAGGATGATGGGGATAATGACGATGGTGATGCCTGATAATTGAGCTTTGCGGAAGAAAGATGCGCCAAATATCGAAAAGCTGGTAAGCGCAAAGCCGGCCAGGATATGGTAAACAATTAGAAGCCCGACATTGGTATTCACAAAAGCTAGCTGTCGAATGATGATTGCCATGATGATCCAGCCGGGAAGATAGATAATGTCGAAGGCAATGTGCATGGACAAGAGGCGTGCAGCTTGCGTATGCCAGGGTTTCTTTGCGGGTGACATGGCTTCGACCAACTGTGAAATGCCCAGTTCTCTTTCCGATGCCATCTGACCAGTGAGTTGGTATGTTACACCACAGACACCAATGTAGATGGCAACAGCCATGAGGTCGACCAAGGCACCCATGTAGAGCCTCAGAATATCATTGTCCCGCTCTTCTTGTGTCCTCTCTGTAAAGGGAAATTCTTCTATCGTTTCTGGGGCTCTTGTGTTATTCAAGGAAGCAATGGCTTGGTTCACGGCGTGTTGAAACGGTAAGATGAAAAGCTGGGCGTCGTTGTCGTCTCGGTTGACATAGACCTGCACTCCATAAACACGATCGCCTCGCATGGTATAGTTCCAGGCATTGCCATTTCCTTCATTTGGTGACGAAAGAAAGCTGACGGCCCCATAGCAAGTACTGGTGCCGCGCAGCGAACTTGGACAGATGCTCAATAGATCCACGTCCTTTTCCACGGTCGTCGCAATCTTTCCAGCTCCTTTCACTGTATCTGATAGGGTACCAATGACCCGCTCAATATCTCCACCAGTGTGTCCATTATTTATAAAAACGACGGTATTGCGATTTCCAGTGGATGCGCCAAGGGCGTCTTCGAAGCTTCGTATGGGACGGGGAGCGCCGATACCGAACTCCGAGGGGGGAATAAAGAAATTCTTAGCATACGTAATGAAGAACATCTACAATGTACATTGTTAGCTGCAGGCCAGAAGATCGCGTTGCAAGCAAGCACTCACAAAAATAATCGGAGCCCAGAATGCGCGAACGCTCGTGAAGAACCAGTGACGGACGAAGACGACGAGCAGCGTCTTCTTCGTGAGCGTCCATGTCTGCGAGAAGATGGCCATCGTGGCAATTCACCGCAACGGGCTCGCGAGGCCACTTCGCACTTTGTTGGGTCGACTTTCGAAACTCGTCGTGGTGAGTGGGTAGTGTGTGGTAGGTCGCAATCTCATCCGGCGGACGAAAAGCGCGGATCTCCGAAGGGGAATCTCAAAACAAAAGCAAAAAAGAATGACAAGGCCGTGAGAACAGCGTTATATACAGCGATCTAAGAGCGAACAGCGAGGGGGGCGCATCTGGAAGCAGTAAAAGAATCGGCCATTGCATCGCTTACAACGTAGGCCGCGTACTATATGGCGCGCCGAGGTCTTGTCGTCTTGTCGTCGTACTCGATACGGCGTGTCTATGACGGTGGGCCCTAGGCTCTATCAAGCCACTTGCGCGGATACTCCACGTTCCCTCGCAGATTGGATCGGGCGCCGGCGCACGTTGTAACGCCGAGCGAGTGGCCGGCTATGTGCGAGGCCGCCACGCCGCCCATGCAGCAAGCCTTCAAGGTTGACAGGTCACGTGGTAACCATTCCAACGTGTTCCTACCATTGAATTTGTAGGTAATCTCAAATCCATCAATTTTGAGCATTCCTGCTATTACGGTATCGCTTCTGGAGCGTGATATGAAACCCTGCTGTGAAATTCCACGGAACGCACCTCCGTGTGTTTCAACAACCCCGAATCAATTGAGTTTGTGCAAAGGGAGCTCTGGAAGTACCCGCATCACCACGCCTATTCTGGAATTTAGCAATACTATCAATTCATCAACACTTTAGCATTCCGTCACTCCGGTGTTGAGTAAACGAAAAGTGTTCCTCATTCTCGTGCTGAGCGTTCATAACAGGAACGTTAAATGTCGGCTACCCTGTAATCACATTGCTGACGGGAAATGATTTCCTTTTCACCCGTCAGCCCTGTCACTGATTGATTAGAAATGACTGATATATGCATGCGGTGAAGTTGTTTCTCGGTTTTCTAACGGGTTGTAGACGCTGTTGGTAAACAAAGGAAGATAGAATCACAAAGGGATTAAGTGCAGTTGAAGAGCCGTCGCACTCGAAATGTGACATTGTTCGCTGGCTCGCTAGTACCGTGTAATGGAAAAAGATTTTCTGGGCAGCTTCTGGCTATTTCCAAACGATTTTCCAACGAGATCTCTCGCGTTGAACATTTACATACAATCAAACTCACTGTCACTGGCTGCTGGTCTTCAGGATGTTACTATGAAATGTTCCTCGCTCACAGTGTGATGCCTGGGCAATAGTCTTAACCCCAAATCTCACTTCTCTTTCCTGAAGTTGCAGTTTTTGTATGAGAGATGGAACAGCCAAGGCCCAACAGCACATGCTTATGCAGACAGATATTTGTGTATGTCTGTGGACCAACTTGTAATCACTGTTTTGCTTCATTTCTCCTCTGCTACATCGAAGAATGCACTGTGTTTCAGATGGTGCATATTACAAAGCTCGGTAAGCAAACAATAACGAGCATTGTGCAATCTTCGATAGCGTGAAGATGAACAATTTAGATCAGATTGCTTATCCGTGTGCGAAGATCATGGCTGTAGTGCGAAAAGCCCCCTACTTCCCTTATGACGAACATTTCATGCTGTTGGCAATCCGTCTCCCACTTCTTTCTACCAGCTGACACGAAAGATTAATCCGCGATAGCATACAGTATGGCCTCCACATATGTTCATTCTCGTACCAATTGCCCTTAATGGGTAGCATAAGCCTGAATCGTGCAATCCTATTGTGTGTGCAATTCCTGCAGGACCACTAACTGATGTTGTGCGCGATCGTATGGTGAAAACCCTCGTTCTTAGTCCGTCATAGCCTCTCGGCAGGATGATTCTTTAGACGATAACAGATTATCAAGGGCCGTGTACATAGAGGCGTACCGATTAAGCACTTGAGTTTACATGTGCTTGTTCGCTTTATACTGCTCCTTCCCCATAGCCTCAGAGGCTACAAAGACAACTGACAAAGGAATCTTCCGTGTCGTTTAGGAGGTGATGTGCGGTTTTATACATAGATTTTGGTGGATTCTTTGATGCATGAAAGACCTTTGCATCCAGCATCTTTCGTTCTGTTTCTTCCATCCTATTGGAGGAAGAGCCCTCTTGCTTCACCCAGACCTGCTTTCCACCAATTGCAAATTAAGCTCTGGAGTACAATTGGTCAGCTGATGCTGTAGAAGGCTTCGTTCGACACCCTACAAGCAATCCTTACGTATGTGGCATATCCCATATGACCTGTTAGTACATTGGTATAGATTTACCATCTTCATAGATCTGAATCGTGGAGATGAATCAAACTACTGGGTGCGGACGTAGTACGGCACGGAAGAATGATCCAATAGCAGATGCATCAAAGCACATAGAGTTGGATGTTCAATGAAGTAAAGATGGTTAGACAAGATATAGCAAAATTCGGATGCTAAAGATGGTATCGTAAGGTTATCCTGAACGGTGTTCAAAAGCATTGGCGCGCGTTTGAATAAATGCAATGATAAGACAACACAACTACAGGCTGCCGTAACCGCATAGCACCACGTCACACACATATCATAGGCATTGAGATAGCAGAATATCCAAGCAACTGTTAATAACGAAAGCAGGGCAGAGATATTTACAGACCCCTCATTTCTCGAATCCTTCCAAACGTTCCGTTCTGATAAATGCCCATCATCAACCTCATTTACCACCAAGCTTACTCCTCACAGTCCCAGCAAACATTCCCATCGCGTCAATGTACGCCAAAAATGACCCTCACTCAGCTTCATGCGCAGGTTGATATTCGACTGGGATTTGATGGGGGCAGAAGCAAAAACAACACACCCACCCTGTTATGTGTGAGGGGGCGCGAAGGGGAGCAGCATCTGATGGGGGCAGAAGCCCCCATCAGATGCGTAGCTTACTCCCCCTCCCCCCTCACACATTTTCTGTGCTTCGTGTTTGAAGCAGTTGGGCGGGGGGAAGGGAGTAATCTGCTTACTCCCTCCCCCCCGCCCAACGTAATAACGAGATAGCGGGCGAGGGGTTGAGTGATCCCCTTCCGACCCTCGACCATATAGCGGTCGAGGGTCGGAAGGGGCCATCAACTTATCCCTCACCCCCTCGCCCAATGAATAACGAGGTAGTGGTCGAGGGGGTGAGTGATCCTCCCACCGACCCCCGACCATATAGCGGTCGAGGGTCGTAAGGGGATCATTAGCTTCTCCCTCACCCCCTCGCCCGACGTAATAACGAGATAGTGGCCGAGGGGGTGAGTGATCCCCTTCCGACCCCCGACCAGATAGCGGTCGAGGGTTAGAGGGGATCGTCAACTTGGTCCTCACCCCCTCGCCCGACGTAATAACGAGATAGCGGCCGATGGAGCGAGAGATCTCTGCACCGACCCCCGACCATATAGCGGTCGAGGGTCGGATGGGGCGTCGGCTTGGGCAGTCGGTACCGCGGTAATCCAAACAGTGGGTGATTTGAAGGCCAGGAATAGTGCCCCAGAGCCGCTCGAGGTTGAATTTTGGTCCATGGTGGACAAGGTATTGAATCGATGGAGGGCGGACTTGCGGATGAAAACGGCGTGGTTTTGATCCAGCGATGTTTTAAAATTCCAGAGAGCAGGCAATATTGCTGCGGCTTGGCTTGGTTGAGAATTGTGAAGGTGATGGGCCGTCCAAAGGGAAGAATTTGTGCCTGCTGAGCATTGTGAGCATGTGAAAGCTTGGTTTAAAGACACACAATGTCTTACTACTTCCTTCCGAGAGATGGATGTTAATCATGGCGTCGATTCCAGAGAGGCAGGCATGAAGATTGTGGGATAGAATTTTTGACGTGGTGTGGAGAGGAAGAAGGAGGGTGAGAGGGCAGAAAGGCAAGATATGGGCACGCAGACGGCGCTAAGCCACGCACGGGCCAAACAGTTGGTCAAAAGGAAGGAGCTAGAATGGGAGCTGTGGCGTGGAGGCAGCTTGTGGGACTGGCAAAGAAGTCCGTGCTTGAAAATAGAAGCGCCAGTATTGTTCGACTTGCAGTGACCGAGTGTGTATTGAGAAAAGATTGTTAGAATAGAACAAATGTATCTATCATTCTATGATCACTCGTAGTGACTTCTTAAGCATACACTATCTGATTCTCTCAAGTGCTTGTGGATCTTTCTAACGTATACCTTGAATTCATTGAATTTGCATATCTATGTACAATTGGTGCCGCACGCTTTGTCAAAGAACCGATATACATGTTTCGCACTCAATCAAAATGGAGCCTGGCAAGCAATGATGGCTCCAAATAGTAAATGGTATCGTCAAAACTGTATAGTATTACTTCTTTTGAAATCTACGAAAGTCATTCCCGCCGTCCCAACTTCCTTTAGTTGCCCTGTGAACCAAGGCTTCATTTGTCACGCCGATCTACGATGTGTTCCTTCCCAACTGCATTCTCATCGTGCCATACGCCGCCCTGAGCGAACTCTTGGGGATCCTCAAAAGCGGATCCGGGTTCGCTCCACCCAGCCAATCCATGTACAACTTCGGGATTCCGAGCTGAGGGCCTCGCGTCAAGAGGGCTGATTCCCTCTTGACGATGGGGCGGCGTCGCGAGTTGCTATACTCCATGTGATCGTAGTCGTTTGTCCCCATGCAGCTTGCCACAAAGTTCATATCCAATATTGCCATGCCGCCTGTGAGGGCTGGCGTTGTAGAGTGTGTGAAGCCGGGGGAGAGGAGGTAGCCGACGATGTCATCAATGGATCGTGGGCGCGGTGTCGTCGGCCAGGGTCGGTAGACCTCTGGGAATATGGGATCGGTGGTCTCGGCGAACAGGATGACGTGTGGCTCTCGCCCTTCTGTGTAGCCTGCGTACAAGATGTCACTGCGTGGCCCGATGATTGCTGCTTCGCCAACTAGGACTGGAAACTGCTCTTTGTTAGTTTGACAATTGATCAAGTGGAGACCATTTTACTCACGCCCTTGATGACTGCTGGTGCTTGTTTTCCTGAGTATGTTGGCGGATACTGAGGATGCGTCTCTTCTTCGAATAGAATAGCTTGTTAGAGGGCTGAATTGAGGTACTCCATTGCTGTGGTGGATTGAGCCCGAGGGTGGTTGATTGTTCGGTCAAGGACCATGAGCGGGGGCAAAGATATATATATTACTACAAGAAGTCCACTAAGCGAGAGAAAAGGTAATAACTGGCCACAATATCGAGGTGAAGCCAAAATGCGGTACTGCAGCGTACGGGCTCCCATTGGTCTTTTACTCAGTTCAAACGCAGGATCTATCACCACGCCAAATGAGCTCCACCCAGAGTCTATTACCTCTATTGAACCACGAAAAGATTTCTGCAATATCAATCTCAGCAGAGTAAGCCTCTCTAAAATTTTACTCGCTTGAATATAGAATGCGTCGCATGCATGCTCGTTGATATACTGTGTAGCCTGTTCGT
Source organism: Periconia macrospinosa (assembly GCA_003073855.1). Taxonomy (NCBI): domain Eukaryota; kingdom Fungi; phylum Ascomycota; class Dothideomycetes; order Pleosporales; family Periconiaceae; genus Periconia; species Periconia macrospinosa. The sequence continues at coordinate 100,961 of KZ805374.1, forward strand.
ACAGGTCTGCTAACCTCTTTTGCGAAGGTGAAGGCCGTCATACTACGAAGATATTATAGTCAAAGATCAGTAGCGCTACGTTGCACGCATATACACCCTTTTGAGGAATCATTTAGGTGAGTGTTTAAAAATGGTAGTTGTAGTTGGCGTCAACCCGAATATCAATTTCACCTGTGCGTAACTTACGCACCAAGCAGACTCCCGTGGCCAAACGGAACGGTAGATAGAGAATGATGTCCATGAAACAACAGATTGGGCTAGACGATATGTACTGTCAATGATGGCGAGCAAATAGATGGTTAAGTGTCGTGCAACAAAAAGAGGGACAAGAGATGCTATGCCAGTCGCCTAAAACCGAAAAAAATCGGTCCCTACGTTCTCACCTCATCGGATAATGACAAATAAGGAGTGTGACAAGTGGGATTTTTATGGTCAATATTTTGGAAGGCGCGAGCTACCTCGGTATCCAATCGGTGCTTTTTGAAAAGGACTCCATCGACTGATGACTGGGGCCGACCAGAGTCTACATAGAATGAAATCCGATATATAAAAACGTAAAATTACGGTAAGGAAAGGACAGTACGAAAAATGATATGTTGTTCATATTTTGGGTGATGCGATCTGTCGTGGAAATTATGATAATGACTTTGGGGAGGAGAAAAGGCTTTTTATATCGTCACATTGTTTGCGTTTAGTTATTTACTGGTCGCCATTCCTCAAAATAACTACAAACATATCTTGCCCTCCCCCGCCTTCAAGAAGCTATCCTTTTCCATGATAGGAAGAAATGGGGAAACGTTTACGCAGGTGACTTACTAACTGTGTTGTTGTTCATGTGTGTGCGAGGCGAGGCAAACTGAATGAATCACGAGGCCCAGAACGCGGATTCTAGTGATCAGGTGAGGTAAGGGTAAAGTTAAGCCTAGAAAAACAGCATTTTCTTTGTAAGAACAGGTCCAGGATGAGAGAGTGAACAAATTTTAGTGGTTTGGTTGTTGTTTAGTGAAAAATTACAATCCTCCCATCCATAGGGGAGAAATTATCTCCATCTATTAATCTCAATTGCTTTGCCTGTTTCCTTATACGTTTATATTTTTTTTCTAAGTTAGCATTCGTGGAACTTGTTAGACCCGGACAAAAATACTGAGCTAACAAAGACTGACATAAAAGGCGGGCCATCAGTATTACACCAGAGTCATTCAAGTTTAAATAAATCTAGCCCACCGACGAAAAGAAAGAAAAGATCTGAAACAACAGCGTTTGGCCGTAGTACACAACGTCCATCGCTCCCCATCACTCCATCTTCCCGCCTCGAACCACGGCTGTTTGTTCGAGGCCAATGTTAAAGCTGAGGAGCTCGTCAGTGATCATTCAAGCCGAGAGGGTTTGGATGCAATCAGCTTGGTCTTATCTGATCTCAGGGCATGAGTAAAGCAGGTACCACAAGTACAACTAAGATAATGAATCAGCCGTTTTCGACTCATGCAATGCCACACGGTTGACAAACTCACGAGCGGAAAACAATATGTGATGTGGAAGGAAGAAATCAATGAAGCCCATACCCCAAGAAACTGAAACGGGAAGCACGGTTCCTTTGCGTATGAATACTTGTATACCAATTTAATTACTACAAATTATGATACCGAACTTGCCGCACACATACTCTGACTATGATCGTATTGTTGTGCAAGACTTCTCCCCCCCCTGATCCACGTTTGCACCACGAATGAGTGACTTCCTCTTGTGGACCATCTGATCGCAGCCTCGTTCCATCTCATACCTTTAGCTCACAATGTACTGTACCAACTTTTTCGGCGTCACTGCGCTTCTCTGGATGTATCCTTCCCCTCCCTCTGTGTCAGTACAGAACTCGCCTGACGCATGTGTGTAATGATATGGGAGACTTGCTCCAGCAACACGAATGACCAATTACAGTGATGTTGTGCAGGGCAGTGCAGGGAGGGGCATTGTACGCAACGGTTAAGTACCAACGGCTACCAGTGAAAGCACTGAAAAGTCGTCTTGTATTAATGGGACGAGATTTGGTCGATGGTATACGACAACGTCCTTATTAAGTATTACCAGTGCACAGGACGACGGTGATCGCCCCCAGCCTCAACGTCCCTTGTACAGGCTGGAGAATGCTCCGACTTTGATATGACCCAGTTGACTGATATCAGGCCTCGTTACTATGATGAATGGTTCACGAGCACTCTAGAGCTCATTATGGGGCCTTGTGCACGCACGCATGAGAACTTGGATCACATTCCAGGCCGTTATTATGTAGTTAATCGAACCACGAACGGCGAAGACATACTTGGTTTAACCAAGCATAAAAAAGTCTGCAACAACTTCAAATTTAGTACTGTATAAAGTTATATGTATTATGAGAATGGAACTAGTTGTTAATGTGCTGAACTAATCGTCCAAAGGCCGAACGTTCGGTACAGGCCCCGCCGGCACAACCAGGTTTTGCGAATTGGCGTATCCGAGTTTGATCTTGCCTCAAAATCAGCACACCCACACGAGACTCAAAAAGAATTGGGAGGGAAAGACAGCATACCGCGTCGAAATTCGTAGTGTTGCGGAACGCCCCACCATTCGTTCTCTCGCCATCATCCCAATACAACTCCCTCAGCCACCGCTCAATGCGCGGATACCCACCTCTGACCATCCTCAAGTTACATCGAAAAAGCGTGAAATACGCCACATCAAACCTTACAATCGTCGGAAACAATCTGATGTCCGCCTCAGTGATGTTCTCGCCAAAGAGGAACGGTCCTCCATATGGCGCATCAGCGAGGTGACGCTCCACGCGGTCGAGCGCTTCGAAGAGAGGATACACATTTGCGTCGTATGCGGCTTGTGTGGTTGCGAAGCCGGCTTTGTAAACGCCGTTGTTGATGAGCTGGTAGACCCAGCCGTTCATTTCGTCGATGTCGGCGCGGAGGTGGGCGGGATAGAGAGGCTTCGAGGTTTCGCGTAAGGAGGTTGGGAGATAAGTATCGAAAGCTGTGTAGAAGATACGGATGATTTCGCTGGATTCATTGTTTACGACTTTTTCTGTTGACGACGGACAGGTGGGCGAGTGTTAGGATCGCATATATGGATATGGGGGCCGCCGATGAAGCCATTAAATATGTATAGGTAGAAGAGTCGCGAGAGGATCGCAACATATGGCAGGCAAGAAGGAACAGGAGCAAAAGAGAAAACACCATTCCTACATACCCGTTTTAGTATCCCACAGCATAGGCACCGTATACCTCCCCTCGTACCCCGGTTCCGCCTTTTGATAAACATCCTTCAAATACTTAAACCCGTACAACGGTTCTCTTTGATCCCCCTTAAAGCACCACAGTACTTTCGAGCCCTCCTTTTCCGAATGGTCAAACGTCACGAGTTGTATTATGTCTTCGAGACCCTTGAGCGAGCGCACGATGTTTGCGCGGTGCGCCCATGGACAGCCGCGGTGGATATACAGAACGTAGCGGTTTGGCTCAGCGGGGAAGGGGGAAGAAGGGTCGGGGGAGATAGTGGAACGGAAAGAAGAGTCGGTACGGCGGAAATGACCATCTTTGTCGGCGTAGGTTTGCTTCTAGAGAAAGAAAGACGTTAATGAGGGTTTCCCGATAAAGGTAGCTAGGAACGTAGCTAGGAACTAGGCGAGCGAGCTTGTTTGGACTACCCCGCCCCGCCGCCATCGTCGAAGCAGATGGTTTCATAGAACTAACAAGCACTTGAGCTTACAGGTTGCAGGGCCGACATAGTTCTTCGTTCTATGCTTGCTTTCCTTTCCAACAAAGAAATCAAAATACCGGAATTGCAAGTTCGGTAATGAGTGTGGACCTTGGAAATATAAAAAGCTTTTTTTAAGAGACGGGTAGCGGGAATTCCAAAGCTCCGAAAGCAGCGAGGTAGTGTAAGCAAGAAAAAGCTCCGAATGATTACTCAACTTCAACTCAACCTGGAGAGCGAATGATGTCATCGTCCCCCAGCATGGCCAGCACAACAACGAAACAAGGCTGTCTTGTGTACATACATATACTTTGTTAAAATAAGTATTCGCGCTAAGGGTTCCAACCTGCAGCCCTACGAATCAGCAAAGGAAAAGACGAAAAAAAAAGCCACCTAACCAGTACTTATTTGACTACATGAAGAGGCAACGTACGTAGTGTGCTTCAGACAAAGAGAAGCTATGATGGATATTCATTCTATACGGATAAGCTAGATCAAACCATTATGAAAACCGCACCTTCAAGACACCTACTTGAATTTTTATTTCTACGACTGAAACGAAGACCCTATAGCGTGGAATACCGCAGTAACTTTGATGTTTTTTAGTGCGAGGAGAGGGAATAGTATGGCGACCGAGTAACAAGAAATCACGTTCAATGTTTGGGATGTTGCTTCAGAAATGAATATACATTGTAGGAGGGGTATCTATCGCGAAGAAAAACAGAGAAAGCCACCATTCCCCTGCTTACAACCAAGCGCCTTCCCAACCCGGCTGTCCTGTTGCCCCAGAGGCCCAGATGCCCTCCGTCTCCGGCTCACAAAAGTCCAACTTCGCATGAGTGTCCAGGAGGATGCTCCACAGCCATCCGGGGAAGGTGTTTGTGCCCTTCCACAGAGTAATGCGGGCGGCCGGCTCATTGTCTGCTCCCGCTGCCTTCACCATACTGCGATCCTCCTCACTTGCAAACAAGGCTCCTTGTTGCAACCTCTTCCTCGCCAGGAAAAGCTCCACTGCCCGGTCGTGGGCCGCTTTCATTGTGGAAGATGGCAAGATCAACCTCGCACCAAGTTGGGCCCCTCCGAGCCAGGCCATGACGAGACGAGGGAGTCCCATCTCTCGCCCCTTCTCTAAGAGCGGGGAGTCGTCCCTCAAAACCGATCGCTGCTTCAGGGGGCTGAAGGTCATGTGGTCGCCTCCCTCCTCGCCCAGGATCTCGAAGACATCGTCGAGATCTAGGACTGTCATGCCCCTCTCGCCGAAACCATCCACTGACGGTTTCGTGTGGAGTTGCAATATGGCCAGCACGATGGTGCAAGGTGCCTTGTCATTGTGTATCCACTTGTTGTGAGGGGTTGGCTTGCGGTCATCTTGCATAGTTCGTACTTCCATAATGGGCGATGCATGTGGAGGTAGGGGCAAGGTGGGAAGGTTGCGGCTCCGGGCCGGGGGGTAGATCGGCTCGTTAACCAACCCAAAGATCCAGTACGTGGACTGGGAGTCAGTGTGGGCAGACCGTGCCGTTGTGATCCACACCGTGGGTGTCTGATAGGTCAGTCAGATGGAGTGTACTAAAAAGGGTAAGAAGGATACTCACTTTGCCCTCTAGAGGCCAGGTGCAGCGTGGGCGGCCGCACAAGTTCAACAAGGGCCTCTCATCATGAGGTCCTGGGAGCCTGTCCAGGGCAGCGGACTGGACTGGAGAGTCCGCTTTCTGGTAGGTGGGTGGAGGGTGGTAGCTTGCAGCTACCTCCATAGTGTCGAGGACGGCTTGGTTGATCAGGTTCACCTCCACGACTTCAACGTTGATGGGAGAAGATGATTCTTGCTCCGGCTGCTGGAAAACTTCAGAGGACATTTCGAAGGTAGATATTTGTGTGGATGTATATAGTTTTGATTGTGGTTGTGGTCGTTGTGATTGTTATGGCCGATGAAGTTGGTTGAATGTCAATTCCGTGGGCGGGAGGCCTGTTTATATACTTTCACCAGATAGTCTGCGTTTGCAGGCAAAATTAGCTCGTTTCCCAAATGGGCAATATTGCGTTTGCAGGCAAAATTAGTTTCCATCGCCGTTCCCAAATAGGCTGCAAATAGGTCGCCAGGGTGGCCCGCGCACTTCTACGTACAGGCAACAAGGTGCCAGAACCACAGTCGGCGTGGGGTTTTCCGAGTAGTACTTTGTCGATTTGTGCACCGGCTCTGTACGTGCGACCCATAGTTTATCACGCGAGCCTGTTCCCGCTGAAAGAACGCTCTTTCGGCGTTCTGAGGACCTCGTTCTACGTTCATGTCTAACGATATAGGTACTGGGACGGTAGCTCCCCCGAAGACCTGTTTCTGAGGATATATTGATAAGTTTTAATTATATATTACGCTACTCTAATTGAGCTGTATATATACAGGGTGATATAATGCCTCATTGGGGCGAGGACAGGAAAGGAACCGCACGAACGCCCAAAGGCACAACAAGGCCAGATCCCTATCCTCCTCTCAGCTTTCTCCACCTACTGGAAGTGGGAAGTTGGCAAGGTGATGTTGTTATCATCGCCCTCTTTTAACCACGTCAGTATCTCAGATGAGAGCCCCAGGTCCGCTCCTTGGACGGCGAGGGGGTCGTTCGGGCGCAAGACATGACGACCGCTGGTGGTCGATGTCTGGAAGTGCTCGACGCCAACGAAGTTGACGACCCAGATCATACTGAGAGTGACCGGGGTATGGTCCTTGTTGTAAGTGCGGGCGGCCTGGGGCGGGTTCATCAGTCGGTTTACTATCTGCTGGGTGGTGGGTGTAGATGGTGGAGGAGCAGGAGGCCAGGTGACCGCGAAGGCGTTGGTCTCTCCGGTAGAGGATGCGACTGTTGATCGGATGCCACGGGTGGAGGGCTCTGAGGACGATACAGATCCGAACTGGGATACAGTTAGCGGATGGTGTGGTCAAAGAGGTTTTGGAGGCATACGTACTTGGCTGTCCGTTTCGTCGATGTTGTTGTTGTTGCCGTTGGCGGCGGAGGCAGCGGTATTCGAGTTAGAGTTGGAAGACCTTTTGAAAGTGCCGTGAGAAATGGCTTGGAGTGGTAGAGGTATTGAGAAAGTCGGTTGCTTGGAGAGTGGATTGTGGCGGGAAGGGAGTTATATACCGCTAGGAAGTGATTATGTGCTAAGGTGAGCAATAGGTGAATATAGTTGCAAGCGGGAGACCAAGGGTAATAGATAACTCCGTGCTTTTCAGCATCATTTCTCGCAGACAACCCGAACTTTACCGCGTCTCTCAGCTTCCAGCGTTTACATTTGACCTTCACTTTTACCTCTGCCTCTCAGAAAGCACTCCTATCTTTAGATTCCTCAAAACTGGAATGTAAAATAAAGAATAGACCGCAGTTGACATGGATATGTTGACCAGGCTGATCGTGGAAGGCGAATGAAGTAAAATCCCCTTTATCTAACTATTCTATGCAAATGTCTGAAGAGCAAAGAGACCGCTCTTTCAATTTGGTAATGAGAAGACATGCAATGTCTTCGATATGTCAGTTACGTGCGAATATCGAAGCCGCGTTTGTTTACGTCTATAGCGTTGTTCTCATGTTTAGGGCTTGCGCATTGCGATAGTTAGGCTGTAGAAGCATTGGAATTCTATAAATATATTTCAATCTCCAAGACTTCCTGGGCGCAAGAACGAGTATCAATTGCAAGATTGCTGTCTTTGGGTATATACTGGTGATGCAGGCCAGGCCATCAGAGCTTGAGACATTTCAAGCGTCAGGTTCGCCAATTTCAAGGTCAACATGCCTGTGAAAAGATCCTGAACTAGGGTTGAAAGAATTTTCGCGTGGTAAGTACGGAATGAGAATACATAGTAGTGGTCGATAGTGGGAAATTCCAGAGCGGAGTGGTCGCCCAAAGACAGAGCTGCCTCTCCAGTTGACTGATATCCTGTTCTTTGATCTTGAAAGCCACTGCAAAGAGAAATACTGAGACCATAAAATAAGGGATTGTGTTGTGCATTTTAAATATCTTATGATATCTCAGGGCAAACATGCATCGGTCACCTGATATGCTCACCATGCCTGCCCAGCTGAGCGAGCAGCAGGCTGCACGTGAGCGCGTGAGTCATGTGACTGCTTGCCTAAAAAGACAGAGAAAACTAAGGTGAATCCTTCTCTTACTTCTCTTGGCTTCCATGACGTATTCACTCACTGACACCATCGGCGTGACAGGCGCTGAGTCAACAATCGTGTGACAGCAACCTCCCCCCTCTGATTTCTCTCCACGCCCACGCCATCAAACATGGCAAATCACGATTTTCGACTACTTCAAAACAATCGTAAGTTACCTTTTTATAATTTCGCGTTCTTCTCGCTGACTTGGCGCAGTTGGTATTGGAAGGTGGGGACCTTCTCGTTATGTCCGAGCGAAGGTACATATGTACAGCGAGATAACGTGCAAAAGGAGGATATCATCCCGGACTGGACGAAGACAGACGACGGCTTCTCGGACCTCCCAGCACGAATACGTCAGGTAAGAGCAAAAATTTCCCTGGGCTGTGTATGTCGCGCGCATAACTGATGTTACGACTTGGAAGAATAGGCTATGGTAGCAGCGACTGCCGCTGCCGAGACTTCACTGTCATATCAAAAGCTCCGCCTTTCCATCTTTTGCCAGAGGATAAAATGACCTGGCACTTACAGCACAGCAGGGAAGCGCAGGAGTCCAAAGTCAAACGTCTGGCTATTTGTGAAAAGCCTGGCCTCCTCTCCTCGCCTAGCAACATGAAATCTAGGGCCTGCGATCATTTGATGCTCATGCCTTAAAATAACTTTTCATAACCCTCATAACATCAAGCGCCCCAAGGCCAAAGGAACCACCGTCAAGAAACCGGTGTTTGCTCCTAGAGTGTACTTCACCGAGCCGCTCGGCCGGTACCTTGGCAAGCACTGTTCATCGAACGCCGCGTATACAGCATGTCAATTCGACCTCCTCTACATATCCAGGCAAATCTACTTCGAAACCCGGATCCTACCGTTCAAACTCGGTAACCATGGCTGCCGAACGCGCAGCTACAACTGCCACGGCAATTAATGAGCAACGAACCCTAGAGTATTACCAAAGCACAGTGGACGACGACGCTTACACCCTAGAAGCGAAGAAGCAAGAAGAGAGAGCTCAGAGAGAGAAAGCCAAGTTGGAGAAAAACCTCGCCAAGACACATGGCGAATGGTACCCATCCCAACCGTATAGAGCAAGCAAGCCATCGAATCTATCTTACTACACGCGACAAGGAATGTGCGTCGTGTTGCTGGGCGAGGTGAAGAAGGGCCAAGAGGCTAAAGCGAAGCGTCTGGCAGCTCATATGGAGCTGTGTGTGTGACCCTCCCCTCGCCAACAACATGGGATATACGGTTTGCGCGACAAGGAATGGGCGCTGCTCCACAGGGTGAGGGGGGAGGGTCGGTGATGGGTTGATAAAGCAAAAAGGCCGACGGCAATGCCAACAAATGTCTGGCCGAGCCGGTCACGGACAGGTTGGCGATGGCGATGGAAGGAGTATTGAAGCATAGGAAAGAGAATGGTATTGATTTTTCAAAACTTGTTTATGAAGATGGCCGTGTACTCATGTCCTCGCTCGTGCTAAAGCATACATGTAACCAAACAATGAAAACTTCCAAATGAACCGCTGTCCGAACATCCCCATTGAGAATATTGTGAAAGTTCACACACAAAGGAATAAGAATATTCCAACCCTCCCCTGGAAACAACGGAAAGAAGACAGCGAAAAACAAGACAAGCCAGCAAAACAAAACATGTATGAATCCAAGAAAAGTGCCGACAACATCGAGCATCTACCACATCATCCCCCTACCAGTCACACCCCAGATTCCCACCTAGATCGCCTCACCAATCCAGCGGCGCACACATCCACCTCGGCTTCGCCGGGTTACATGGCGTGCGGGTAGTTGGCGGTCTCTTCCCATTGCCCTTCGTCAGCGTAGCCCACGTCTCGTTGCCCCTCCACGAAATGGTCGGGACGGGCCTCACTGAGCATGGCGGAGCCGTGTAGGATTTGGAGCTGCATATGTCGTCGCATCTATGGGCTCAATGTTTAGTATATTTTTTTTTGAATTGAGATCCGTGGGAATTGAATAGGGCTTATAGGATTTGGGTTGGGAAAAGTGGGAAATTGTGATGGGCGAGGAAGGATAGCAATTGGGGGACTTGAACTTACCCGCCGTACATCAAGTTTCGCCCGTGACATTGAAGGACGTAGTCGATGCAGAGTGTGGTGCCGGAGCGACATCCTGATTCTGCTGGAACAGAATTGGGATCGGGTTTTGCGGTGATAGTGGGTGCAGCTGAGACGATGGTGATGTCTTGGACGGGGCGGAGAGTAGGTGAGGCTGCTTCCGCTACAGTAGCTGGACAAAGGGGCGCTGTGAAGGTTGGACGTTGGTCGATGCATTTGTTCCAGCAGCTGAATGAGGTCAGTACATGAAACTCGGTTCAATATGGACGAAGAGGAGGGAGGGTATTGGGATGAGGAAATGGTGCTAGCGGTTGTGTTGAGGAGCATACCCGCCAAACTGAGCGCCACAATCGTTTGTGCTGTTAAAACATGTTTCCCCACATTCTGTCTTCACGGGCCCAGCTACAATGCCGAAGACGAAGCCAAATAGTAGAAGAAGTTCAGTTTTCATCTTTCCGGAAGGGAAGTCTGAGTGGGAGTGCTGACTGTTGAGTGGCGCTGGCCTTGCTTGAGCAACGAGGACGAGATAGGTTTCAGCGCCCAGTAAAGCGAGGAACGTGGAAAAATATGGGGTTTTCAGAGTATGGGCAGTTTAAAATGTCCCGAACTGTGATGAAATAACAATTATCGTGGAAAGGCCTGAGGATCGGAAGGGGGTGATGAGATGAAAGCGGCTGGGCCCAGGTCTGTCTGAAATATATACCCCTACTCTCGTGGCCCGTCCGGCGATAGAATATTGGATGCATCGAATCAATGCCCCCTAGTTTTTCATCGCAGCCGTTTGGTCGACACAGCACCTCACTAAAGGTTGAAAACACGCTGTTCCCTTTCCGGCTCAAGGGCCAACTTGATACACACATTTAAACAGGAAAAATGCGGGATCGTGAGGTAGCGGAGAAAGCTGAAGATTCTGCGGTGGGGATGCAGCGTAGACTAGCGGTGGAAATCCAAAACCTCGCCTATGCCGACGTTGCTGAGATGCTGTGTCATCCGTTTTGCTTGCACCTAGGTCTGATTTTAGAAATGATGCGCATACTCAATTGATGGCGGTGTGTGTAAATAGGTAGATACGAAGAATGTCTAGCCAAGTTTCGTACTCAACGCTTGAGCGTCCCAGTTACATTCCTTTGAAAGAGTAGCCAAGAAGAGGGATCGATAGTAGACCAAGGCTCGGATTGTATTGGACAGAGCATTTCACGGTTTTTTGACGTCTGCATACATGCAAGGTGATTTTTCTGGAACAAAAGCTGTCGAGATGGGACGATCCTAATAGTACCCTGATGTTGTAGCCGTCGACATGAATCATTGCGAATGGCATGGAGGCATCTGGTGAGCTCTGTATGAGAGACATGTACGTGAGACATGATAAGATTAGCATGCTTCCCTTCACCATATCAGCCAACTTGATAATCTCGCTTCTCGGTCTGGCAGCGAATTTACATTCCAGACCAGTGCTAGATTGCCAGCTTCAATTGAAACCACACGTCAGGCTATAAGAATAGTTTAGCGTGGAGGAGGGAATGTGACAACCAAAACGTTCCCAGAAAGGTCCTCTTGCATCAAGAGCGATATATGATGCAATCATAATGCGTCGTAAACGGATGCAACCTAGTTGAGACCAATTGCCTGATCCCGCAAAGTGAAATAGAGGTTGAGGTTGCACCACCAACGTTTCATCACTTTGCAATGATACGTGCGACAAATCTGGTGTCCAAGAGCTTTCAGCATGCAGAATACACAGATTTCGAAGATCCGTCGTGGTCATACAGAGAAGAACCGAATAATTGAAAAGATGTCACACCACAGGAATTTTAGATACGTAGGTTTACAATTAGTGGAATGATCTGGGACTAGAGCACTGTTTTAGCGATTTCAAATCTGCCTATGATCAGTACCTCTCCAACTGAGATAACTCTCACAGCTTATAAGAAGCATACTCAATAATAGTAAATGATCGTCCCGCCAACTTTCTCAAGGCAGATAGATCGATGATTAAAGAGAATGCGCGTGATCTGGAATGCGACGGACGTGAAGTAGTCTCGGAAACTTTGCCCAGAAATCATAGAGGTGAAAACGCAGAACGAGAGGGGCGAAGAAATTGACGGTTTGAAAGATTGAGGCGTGAATCTATGACGCAGACTGGCACACATGGCTGTCTATTCCTATGATACGCTCCGCCGCCTGCAGATGAACTTTTCTTCGACTGCGCAAGTGGGTTGCTCTTGGACTACGCACGTTCTCACCAAGCTGCAGGTCATGGGTCGGCCGTTGAGGGCCGGCTGTACCAACTTTCATGAGAATAATCTTTTTTCGGTCCAGACACCTCATAAGTGATCCCGAACGTTTCCAGATTGATTCCACGGAAGCGGAACTCGCAATTGTTTTTGTAAGTGTCAGGACTGCACCAGTGGTGCCCCTTCGCTAGCCAACCATGATACGTGTCTTCTGGAGCATAGAATTCCCAAGTATTGAAGGGCGTACTTGTAGTCAAGCCATCTTCCTCCACAAACCAAGCAGTTATTGTATCCGTACTCTCCTTGTATCGGTAGACGTAGCGTCTGGAAGCTGCAAAAGACAGTCCATTGTCCATTGTGAGGGACCCTTCTTCAATGTACAGGTATTCGGCTGTGTAAGCATCCGCTGTAGGGATCCGTGGATGGAAATGCGCCTTGCCTTTGAAAGTGCCCCCTGGCATTGCAGTGTGGCGAGAGTCGATTTTTCTTTGTAGGACCCAACCGCCTTGCATGGCTCTGAACGCAGCTACTGCGACGAATTTCGCACTCTGTTCTGAATCCTGGAGGGTGGTCGCAACCTCGCGAATCACACTCAAAGCTTCTTCGTCGCTTTGGGTGGCACAATAACGCGCAGGAAATGCAGGGCCTTTTTGTCGGCCATCAAAGCTCGAGTCATGTCGTTCCACGCCTGTAAGTCTCGCAAATTCATCCGTCAATCCAACGTAGTCTGCCATCCAAAATTGGGGAACCTCTGGAGCACCATTTTTGACAGCCTCCCTCACGGAAAGAGATTGCGACATGTCCACGTCTTGTACTCTGGCTTCTTTCTCTGACAGATCATCCCATGCTTGTGCAACTAGACGAGCTTGCATCTCCATGACTGCCCAGTACGGGCCCTCATAGAAACCGATAAAGGCCAGGTTAGGAACATTGGGGTTGAATATGGAGCCAGGAGAGAACAAGAGTGGGACTCGTGAACACCGTGGGTCATAATCAAGTCTTTCCTTGACCTGATTCGATAGGTAATCAAGGTGCACCTGGTATCCTGTAGCTTCGATGATGCCAACAACATCATTTACGACGTGATGAGACTGAGAGAGTTAGCATGAAAACGAGCAGAGAGTACAGCAAATATGCGATTCCTACCGTAATTTCATCCGCAAATATTCCCTCAGCTACAACCTCAGTGGAATAGCAATCTTGTGAGGATGACTGATCTGCGCGGGGTACGATAGATCCGACACGACCTGTGACCGGTACAATGAGCCCAGATCTAACAAAATCCATATACGTATCGGATATTGCCGTGAACGCCGGATACTGTGTTACATTGGGTTTGTACACAAGCTCTTCGCGACCGGTATCTCGCTGATCGCCACCTATAAGAGATCGGATGAATTCGTGGGCTTTTGTCGCCTTCTCAGCTGGCATAAGGCCATTGGAGGCATGGATTGGGCCTTCACCCCTGCGGCCTAGGTTGTACATGATGAGGTCGAGGGGCAGGAAGCAAGGCGAAAGGTTATGTCCTTGAATGGCAGGATTGTATGAGTTCTGTGGAAGGTAGCGAGGAAGACAGTAGAATGGTCGACTCATGACATGGTAAACTACGCTGTCAGCCCATGAAGGCTTCTCTTTGGCGGGACTATGCTTTGCGTTGGATAACTGGAATGCTGCTGTAGCTGCGGCCTCTGCGCCACTGATTCCGCCACCAATGACAAGAATGTTACCAGGCTTGGATGTGAAAGACGCCACATCGCGAAATTGCGAAGAGTGTTGTATGGTGGAAAGGCGCTTCGAGTCAGCAAATTCACGCTGAAGGATGGGTTGTGCAGGTTGGTCAAAGAAACCACTGGCGACTATGAGGTAGTCAAAAGATTCCGTCGACTCGTCCTGTGTTAAGCGGTCCACGGACGTTACTTTCCATATTTGCGGGTTGCCAACAAGATCGGCAGCCGTTACTCGTCTATTCACTCTGACAACGTTGTCCGGCAGAAATTTCTTTGCATAGGTTTCGAGATATCGGCCAACCTGCCATGCTTTTGGGAACATCGGTAGTGACCCAGAGAATCTTGACCCTGCTACTGGATCGGACAGATCCGCTGATGACCATGCAAGATCCGAGAAAGAAACCGTGTAACGACTCAAGTTTGTCCGCATTTCGGGACTGCATTTGGCACCCTTCTCGCCGGGCAGACCTCTCCACATACCACCGACTCGCTCGGCAGCCTCGAATACGGTAACATTGAACTTGAAGCTGCCTGGGTGATGCAGCAGGGTTTTGGCTGCCACTAAACCTGCTGGACCCCCTCCAACAATAGCCACGGATTTGGCCATCCTAGTGCAGCGAATGCGACGGTATACCAAGAATGTAATTGTATCAAAAGGCCGCAATCAACCCCTGGCTGGGGATAGAAAAGGAGCAAGTGGAACAAAATGAATTATCAACTATATTTATATCCAGGAGCTAAGCGGAAGTTGCGAGGTTGGAATGTTCGAGTCAGCAAACAGATGAGACAGTTGGTAGGCCAGCCATGAGAGTAAATCCAATGTATTCCGATGGGCAAAATTTTGTTTTTCCGGGGCGTGAGTATACGATGAGTCGTGGCAATCGGGGGGTGGTGTGGAAGTGTGAGAAGAGGAGCGGCTGGCATGTGAGACTAATGCGCAGAAGTGGAGCTCGTCAACCAAACCAATCAATCGGCATCAAGCCACATCATGCATGGCAACCCGTGATCTCGGAATGTGGGTGGTTGTATTTCAGAACAGCCCGTTCCAACGAAGAGGCTAAAGTTTCGTCGTGCACATGTTACTGGATGGGCAGGTGTCATTGAATAGGAGGTGATGGAAAGTTCGAAACTGATGTAAACGCCATAGCAGCTGTAATGGCGTGATGCTGCCGTCCCGCTACGACAAGATCCCCGAGTTAAACAACGAGCTTTTCATAGTATCAAACTGGGTCTTGCCGGACTGTGAATCGACAGGTTAGATCTAGGCTTTTTCATGAGATTAACTCCTAGGTAAAACGTACAGAGATGAGGTAACGAATATGAGCAAGATCTGTGACATGCCGATGTTGCTCAAACTCTGCCCTTGCGAAATCACGCATGTCTTTCTTTGTAGCAGCATCTGGAATTGATGCAGTGCTCCGCAGGATGTCTTTCCAAAGTGCTAGCGCTCGCTGTCGTTGAACAAAGTGGTCGAGGCCGAGAGGATTCTTGCCACGCAGCTTCAATCTCGATGGCCTTGACACTGTGGCATAGCTTCGAAGAACGTCAAACTTCACTGGCCTTAGTATCATGATGGCTTTTGTGCAGCGGAGAAGGTTGATTTGGTGACGATGGATGGTGTTTCAGCTTGAGGCGTCATGAGGCTCTGCTCTGCGACCCTTGCAGGGGGCTGTCTGCTGACATAAGCCGAATGCCCCACTAAGACCATCAACAACGCGTCCCCCACTCCATCTCCATCGCGCGCCCAGCTACCCAACATCACCACCACCAACACAACATGTCTGAACTGTGGAGGAAGCCTTTTCATCCTACCCGTATGTTATCAACTGTGTAATACTGATATACAGCTTGCGTGCATATCGTTGCAATCTGCGCTTCATTTGATTTGCACAACCATCCTGGATATCTTATACTAATATTCTTTTCTCCTCACAGCCACATCAAATCCCGAGATTGCAAAAGAACTCGTGGATCACTTCAATTATATGAGAGATCGCATGAACGAAATGGCAGAAGAAGACGAGAGGAAGTACGAGATGTGGAATAAGGATCCAGATCACTCTCCTGACCAACTCATGGCGATCGACAAGCAGTCCTCCGAGCAAGCCTTCGCCGAGCTCGACGGCATGTCGGATTTCACGCTGGAGTTTTGCAAAGGGATTGACCTCCCCGAATCCGACATCGAGGCGTGCTACCAGATTGTGCACGAAACCTCCTACGCCGACTATGCCGGTTCCAACGTCGGTTGGAACAGGAAGTCCAAGATGAGCGAGCTGCAAGACCCCAACATGTTTTTTGTCATGGTCCGAGCCAACAACGACCCCGATGCCAAATCCCCCTTCACTTTCTCCCAGAAAGTGAAGGCAGACATCCTCGCCTTCACGTCATTCAAGCTCGATTACGATGACCCGCCTTACGACCATGAATCAGTCCTTTACATCTTTGAAGTGCACGTCGCCAGCTCACTGCGCGGATATGGCCTCGGCAAGTTTTTCGTCTTGACCGCTGAAGACTTCGCCCGCAAAGTCAACATCGATAAAACGATGTTGACCGTCTTCAGCAGCAACGAGATCGCCCTCAACTTGTATACGAAAATGGGCTACCAAAAGGATCGGTCTTCTCCCACTGGGAACTATTTGCTTAGGAATCGGATAGTCAACAAGTCGGAGTACCTGATCATGAGCAAGGATATCTCACACAACACGGACGATGAAGCTTGATGGAGTGGCTTTGCGTATGCCTGAGTGGGCGGGTCTTTTTGTTTGTTTACGGCCTTATACTTTTCTTTTTTGTTTTCTTTTTTTTGGCGTTTCATGGACAGGAAATACCCGGGGAAATACCCACATGGGCAGAGAGACAACATCAATGCATCAAGCTGTAAGACAGTCACAAAACTACTTCAATTCATATCTATCTTCCAATATTCGTAATCCAGTTGCTCACCAGCCGCACTGTAGATTCTACTGCTTTGTTCACTTTTATGTAGTTTTTGCCACTTGGACACTCGCAGTTGCCTAATTCACCTCACTGTTTTGCTGCAAAACCCGGTTCGGCTTAGCGTTGTTCTGCTCCTACCGCTGTCGCAGGTACTTATTAAATTGCCCACCTCCTCTACCTCAAAGACCTTGTCAGCCCCGAAATCCTTTCCCAGTACACCAATCTCTCACCCCCGGCGCACAAAATTCTTGGACGAGTAAGCCGCAAGGTACGCCCTTCTGACAATTCTTCCATTGGCATGACTACCGGCTCGTATTTCCGCACGGACTCCCAAGCATGGTACTGCATCGTTTGAGTGTCCTGACTGACTTTGATGATAGGCATCTATGCCTTAAATGGCGACATGGATGCCGGCGCTGCGCGCGCCCATACGATGCTGTGTCCGGAAGTGATCTGAAGTGATCTGACGCTCCTCTCTTCGTTGGGATTTACTGACTATCACTAAAAGCGTGCGAGCCGGATTGGATACCTACATTTTTGCGGGACTATATACACCAATGTTGCTTTCGTAGCCGAGGACAGCAACGGCAGCATGCAAGTCATGGGGGTCAGAGCCTCTGAGTTGCCCGCAGACAAGGAGACGGTCATTTCCAGGTATGTACATGCGCATGACTTCAGTACATGGTGCTAACAAGTCAAATAGGTCTGGGGAATGCTCGTACAACAATGGCAACCGTAGCAGGACAGGCACCACACCAATAACTACGGCAAATACAACTACGGCAATCACAAACAATTCCACGGCGGCGGCTGGCCAAAGAGCCATTGATGGAGTGCGACTGGCTACGTCTTTATCGTCTACGGGGGAAACAAAACCATGGAGAGTGCCTACAAAAGATTGGTGACATGACAATTCCCCACACTGCTGTGCCTCCGCCCGCGCCGGGTCATACAGTGTTGTGTCTCCAGAAGTATTACGGCATTCATAGTGTTTTGGCAATATCCATCTCTAGGCCACTAGCCTTTTTCAAAGCGTTGTGGATATTTTCAGAGGCCAGTGCCGCGGCTGCCTTGTTGGAGATGTCAAGCATGGTAACTTGTGGCCGGGAGGGTTTCGGAGTCGGACATGTAGTTGCACTTGTTCTTGCCAATATAATTCTGAGTCTTGTTTTGACTCTATAAATCTGTTGAAATCCCCATCGTACCCAGTTTAGCCACGAGAATTGGGCTGTAGTAAATGCCAGATGTGTTTGTCAATGCCATGGTCGGCGAACAATGTCATGATCAGTCACCATGGTGGGAGACATCATAGTAGTGGAATATATCCATGAAACAAGCTACCGCTTCATCAGCATGGTCACTTTGTTTAGTTATGCAGTTTGACTTGGTCATCTCATCGCAATATAGTGAGGATTGGGGGCAGTGTCTATAAAGTTGGTTTGAATGTAACGCGTAGAGCCACCGGTGCGCACACATGATATTTTTACTTGTAACTATCTCAGTCTTGCTCCCAGTGACGTCGGTGCGGGTGAAGCAGCGTTACATATGTGCAATTTCGTAATGGCCACCGTCTTAGAGTAGATGAAGAAATACCGATTGCGATTTGACATCCCGAGTCCCAAAACTATCGAAGCTTCTAGAGTTTCCAATTTGCATGTTGGTGTATCTCGCTAATTGCTATCTCACTGTTGCCTTGTTCAAAATCACGCACTGTTGCCTACACCACTCTTCACATCACCACATCACCACATCACCACATCACCACACATTATTTACTACCTGATCCTATTTTTTGTACCCTATATATACTGACTAATTTGGATGTTCCTTCGTCTTCGGACATTTGGTTATACTGAAAACATACAGAGAAGATTAGCATGGCCCCTGCACAAGGATGACACTGCTATATCTTAGAGAGCAAAAGTTTTTTTTAGAGTTTTTTTAGGCATATTAGATATGTTTTTGGTGTTGAGAAGTCTGGAATGCACGAGTTCGAATCTCGCTGTGTCCATGGGGAAAAAAGAATTTGTTTTTATGGCTTGTGTGATGATATCATTTTTGTTTTGTGTTACCTAAGTGACCAAAGTGACCGACATTCACGTTGTCCCATCACCAATTCATGTCCTGCCACCTCAAGTCATGCAGGCCGCTCCAAAACTTTCTTAGCTGCCCCAATTTCTATGACTAACAGTACAAACATACGCGCCAAATCAAACCGTCTTCTCCCCTCAAGACCATGCGACCACGACTGCCACCGAAACACTGTCAACAACCGCACAAGCCACCGCCGCACTCAGTAACCTCCTCAAAGCCCTCATATGAGGAGTCTTTGCCGAATACATGCTCCTCTTACGAATCCACACGTTAAAAATCCAATCCACCAACGCCTGCAGAAACAACGCCACCCAACAACAAACCGACAATGTGAAACGAGCGCGGGAACTGAGGTCCAGAGTGTTGTCTCGCCTGCGGAGAAGCGCAGGTAACACACCTTGGACTTTTCCTCTTGGGATACAGAAGGGAGTTTGTTCCGGTGCAAAAATCGATGGCCCAGGGAAGTCTCCAATCCTTTCAGTTCCAGCTCAGAACACTCGTAGGCAAGCGCGCCGTTCAGCTTGAACACCGAGAGGGGAAGGCAAATGAATGATTCTAGCCATGAAAGCACTTAAATCGAGTGCATAAGCCCATGTCCTAAAAAGAATCGCGACGTGGCTCCTTCTGTCTTCGTCGCTTGCACTATCGTCACGGAATCGACGAATGAGCTTTCCGCAAACCTTCATGAGCTAAAGCTTTCGGGCTCCAGATTCATGAACCGTAGGAGCTGGATGATCCGTGGGTGAACTGGCACTTTCATATTCGCTATAGTAAATCTTGGGTGCCGGGTATATGTGAGTCGAATTAAACGGCAATGTCATGCGCCGGAGAGGAGCCATCTCGCTTAAAGCATCATTGGGAGCGGGGACGGAGACTATGTTTGAGAGTTCGTTTCTACCGATGTATTCCCATTCAGAGCTGATGGTGTCACCCAGGAAGTCATCCCCGTCGCTCTCGGAGCTGTGTTCGCTTTCACAAGCATCGCCGTTAGTGACCCTTAAGACTCCACGCTGCTCAAGCAGCGCTTGATACATCTCTCTGGCAGGTTGCGAAGGGATTTCCTCTGTGGCTGACGAAATCGGAGACTGGGAATGATTTTCGTGTGGAATGCCGTCATTGTTAACATCCTCTTTGCGTCTGGACTCCGCATTTTCCGGTTGAGTGGTTTTATGTAAAACGACCGCGTTTCTGGAGCCGCTTCCGGTGAGGTCGTTGGGAGTTTCCGTTTCATTTGGTTGTTCCTTGAAGCCCCGTGAAGATGCCACACGGCACTTACGATTGGCACGGTAGCGGCT
The DNA here is from genome assembly GCA_003073855.1 of Periconia macrospinosa. Classification (NCBI taxonomy): domain Eukaryota; kingdom Fungi; phylum Ascomycota; class Dothideomycetes; order Pleosporales; family Periconiaceae; genus Periconia; species Periconia macrospinosa. Next base: position 121,218 of record KZ805374.1, read on the forward strand.
CTGCGTTCCGTTCATAGGCATTTTGAATATTATCCTGGAAAGTAACTTGAAACGAGTAGTATAGTTTGAGAGCGTGTGGAGGTGGGATGCGGATAGTAGAACTTCGGTGGTTCGGTATATAAATCGGAAGTTGTGGTCAAAAACCATTTTTTCATTTTTCGCCCCATCACATTGATATTAATCCAAAAGGAGCACAGAAAACTATTTTATTGAAAAAGGTTATTGTTATTGCTTCTAATAATCATGGCCATGTCATTAGGTGTTATTTTGCGCTTTTCTTACAATTTATATTTGGCATTTTCCTGTTTGACATAGCAGCTGTTTACAGATATATCCCCATCGTAAACCAGAAGCATAACGCTGGTTCAGGATCCGCCCAACACCACAACTCTTCATGGAAACACATAAGCCATACTAGAGAGAGCATGATCCAATGCGCCAGCCGGAACCACGAATCCAGTTAGCCTATTATGAATGAGGACAGAAGTTGTCTGAACCTGGCACAACACGTTAAATGTGTAGTGTAGAGAGTAGATGCCCAACGACGTACCCGCCGCAGGTAGCATTAATACGTTCTATTTGTCCGTAGACCCTGTTATTCCGACGTATGCGCGTTCAATTTGACGATATGGTGGAGGAACTGATGGCTACGATTCTGAGGACGAGGTTACCGCCAAGTCGGATTTCTTCCTAACGCGGAACCCTATGTTGAGGTGAGCTGTAAGCGTTAGCTTCCGCCTCAAAATTGATTTTTCGAACAAATCAGTTCGCCATTCCTCTGCTAGCGCACGGATCAACGTGGGCGTGAATTCATACAGCACGCAAAAAGAGAAACTGTGAAGATGGAACGACGAGTTCCGGGCAGCTCTTGTGGCCTGCTGTTACCATGAAGGTCCGCGATAAGCGCATGAGCATGATACATTGTATCGCTTTGCACTATTTCTGTAAGCCTATATGACTCGGTGATTGGAAGTTTCTTGATCACGTCGACCATCTTGTCGTCCAAACCTCCATAGGAAAGAACGAGTGACTCGTCGTTTTCCCATAATGCGTACGGTGCGCTGAGCGAAGGCGCTTCAGCTTCAACAAGAGTTATATCGTCTTCATCATTATCGTTCCTGACGTCATCTAGTGATTCAAAATCTTGGCAATACACAAGCGCGAATGTATTTCAAAATCCGGAGGTACTTTGACTGCGCCCGATGCTTGACTGAGCCTGCCCGTAACTCTGTCCCGCAAAAACCCCAGGAAGTCGGTATCATCATTGAAAAGGTTCGCGCCCACAATCCTCGCTCCTTGAGTATCTAGAGACTGCCAGATATGCTGCAGAACTGCCAAATACTACAATGGCATCGATTTCGTGTTCAATTCTCCTCCAAAGATCCACCAAGTTTGTTGCTGCCGAGAGGCGATTAAACCGTGTATACGACCGGGAGTATCGAGTCATCTTCCGCGGCTTGCACAGTACGACCTTCAGCAGTGAGTAGCCTTGCGAGTGCCAAAGCCGCTGGATGGGAGGCATGTGTGAAGAGGAAACGCATCTTCAGCTGGTAGCCTTGCGCTGTGCGCAATACTCGGGTGACTGAGTAGAAGTATGTCTCGGCAGGGAACAGGCGCCTGCTCACGGTCTGGGAATAGGTCGAGTCAGTTCATCGTGTGGAGCGATATTTCAAGGATTTTGTTGGAAGTTTCGCGTTGACTTGGGGTGCATTGATAATTGGGTCCATGTCGGAGAAGAGCAATCAACAAACTACCAGCAATCACTATGAGGGCAAACAATCAGCCTATATTACGCCCTCATTCGCCTTTCTTGCTTCTTCGTCCACACACACCACCTCATCGCACCTTCGCACATAGCCAAAATCATCGGATTTTTTCAAAAACACCCATCCACCTACACCCTCTGTTTTTTGATAGTTCTGGATTTTTAGATTTTAGATGTTTTTTTTTTGATAGATTTTTGTATTTAGACTCTGGCCGGCCCTAGTTATCTGGCAAATGGGCGAAAGAAATCGTCTTTCAGGTTCAGTGACATCCCATTAGCCAGAAGACCTAGGGTAGCTCGCGCCCAACACTGCGAATAATATATCCTTACTACTTCTTCTTCTTCTGCGATGAGGTGATGACATGGATGATGGTGGCTGGCGTGATTGAAGCGGCAGGACGGAATGTAATGACGGCATAGAATGTAGAATGGCGCACTTAATATCCTTGCGCTATTGGGTATCTTCATTACATTGTACACTAATCTACATATATCATTACACTATGAATTGTTTGCCAGCGTGCTGGGGTGAGTGGGCGGTCCTGGTCTTCCTACACTCTCCAAATCCTGCAACAACAGTGCCAAATGACTCTCTCGGTTTCGATTGGTTTTCCAAGTTACGGCCTGAGAGTAATATAACAGATCCCATACATCATCGGGTACATTCAGCAGGAATGTGGGAAGCGTGCGCACCTTCATGTACGCGCGCCAAAGAATGCGGCGAATATCGTCATTCGCACCTACGTAGGCCAGTTCGATAGCCTGATTGAACGCCCTCAGGGCAGGTGATAGATTGAAGGGGGGCGTAAGATCGATGTGCAGATTTGCGAGGGCAGCGGCGTGCTCAGGATCGTCACGCGCCATCTTGATTCGCTCTTGGAGAGGTGTGGTACGTTCTGCTGGTAGATTCTCGGGATCCGGTGCTAACTCATGAGAGATTTGGTCGATGGGAACGGACTGAGGCTGCTTCGCGTCTTCTATAGCCCTTTGAAGGTGCACGAGTTTCTCGAATAGATCCGGGTCCTCTAGGATTTTGTTCACCTTCGCTTGGAGGGAAGGGTCGATATGGCTGTTACCATCAACATCTTGCTCGACGGGCTTTTTCTTCAACCTGGTCAGTTCGGTTGACAAAGCATTGTAATCGAATCCCTCCACATCGTCCTCATCTTCCTTGAGCTCAGTTTTCTCGCTGAGTAATTGGTTGATTTCGGCTTGCACGGCCTCGCATTCGCTTCCTCCCAAGGCAGCCATTACGTCTCTCATCTTAGCCAAAACCGGTGTATAATTGTCAGATTCTGCTTCCGCCATAGCGCGTTCCACTGCGCGTTCATGCTCAGCTTCGACATTCCGTTTCATGTCATCCACACTCTCCCCGGCCTCCCTTTCTTGTTCAACTTCGTCTTCCAGCTTGGCCCACACCTCCTTAAAGTCCGGGTGTTCAGAAAATTTCTTTTCAAGTCGTTCCATTGCCTCCAAGACCTCAGGGTGTTGATTGTGGTTTTCATGTTCCATGAGTGCTTTGAGGAAAGCATTTAATTCAGGGCGGGCAGCCTCCAAGCCTGGGGTATCAAGAACTTCCGCAAATACTCCGTCAGGGTCGGTTTTGTACCCAGATTTTAATTCTTTTAGTTTCTCCTCCATCTCTTTCCGCTCCATCTCCTCTGCTTCGGCCAGTTGTTCTTTGGTCCTGAGCCTCCCCTTCATGTCTTTCAGCATTTCCGCATATTTTTGGTACCTTGGGTCGACAAGCATCTGATCGATCATTGCGCGTCGGAGATGATATCGATCATAATCTGGGTTTTGTTCGGATTCTCTGACCATCCTCCACATCTCGCGTTCTCTCCTAAAATCCTCAGGTGTGGCAATACGCTTTACGAGGACGTCCGGACCTCCTTTGTCAAGATCCCGCTCATAAAATTCTATGTCGGGCATGTCCGGGTCATTGATCTCCTTATCGGTCAAGTCCGCAAACCAGTATGGATCGGTACTTTCACCAGTCGTTTCAAGCTGGAGTCTTTTAATCTCCTCTAGAGTTGAATCAATGTTTTTCTTGAGGGATCTGATAGATTTATGGGCGTCTCTTTCGAGGGCTTCGGAGTATAACTTGGACAGTTGGGAGTCTTTTCGTGCGTTGCTATGAGCATTGCGACAATGAAGCGGGGTGGCGCGCACGAGATGGCATTGCGAGGGGAGAGGACGGGATAGGGCGCGGATCAGGATGCGTGAGGGAACGTAGACACGTGTGGACACCATGTTGACGGCTGATGCGCGTGTCAATGACAGTTTAGACATTGGTCCTGTTGTCCTTGTTGGATGGTTGGAGTGCGAACAAACAGTGCAAACTTTGTTGATTAGTCATCTTCGGTACAGTATACACTACATACCACGTGCGACCCTGGACACTACGAACTGGCACGTGACTGGTAATCATACTTGCCATTGATCCATTAAAACCACTTTCCATAATACGTAATTTTGCACTTTAGCTTCTGCACACCACATGGTCATCGGAATTAAGCAATACATCTGCTTGGAGGACATGTGTTTTTGGGTACTTTCCTTCAAATCGAATCACCTTGGTCCAAGCAAGGTTACATGTACTTACATATGTAGCAATAGTACTGTAGTAACATTGGGTGTTGCATTTGACATAAACATGCAAAACAAGAAGAATCCCATACACCAACCGTATATTCAGAGGCTTTTAAATTTATACCTATGATAAACAGCATCAAGCATGATGTTAGGTCCCCACGGGCAATCTAATTACTGTTGATAGCGACGAGTTAAGACAATCATGTGGGGTCCCAATCCTGGTTTCAGGGTTCCAATTTCTTCGAGGGAAATCATAGGCAAACAGAAGAGGGGAAAAAAAAGTCGAACCGAAGGTCACTTCTTCCTGAGAGCAGCAATCGCGAGGCCCGATTTTCCAGGAGGTCCCAGTGGTTACAGGTCTCAGTGGTTACAGTGTTTAGAATCTCAAGCCTGTCGAATGAAGGTGGTAAGCTGAGGCGTGCTGGTAGGTTCATCGTCGGTGCATTTCGAGTCTACATATGTGCATATGTAGGTATGTACTAGATTTGAGGTGGAACTAGACTGGTCAATTCAAGGGTACTCATATGAGCAATGGGTAGCAACACGGGCACGTGCTGCAGAGAAACCCACAGAAACCCACAGAAACCCACAGAAATGCAGCAGATGCTGAAATCGGAGAAACGGTAGTGCTGATTCGTGGACGAGGCAAACGTCAGAGTGAGTGAAAGAGGAATGAGCGCACGCTCACGGTTGCTACCTTATTCAGCAAAGCAGGGGCCTTGCTGCTCCACTTCTGCTGGCCAGCACCACCACCATCACCGTACTTATCCTTCCACCTACTTTTATCTGTCCACTACCGCTATCCTTCCATCGACATCAATTCCTACTTCTGCTCCAACCCTTCTGTCTATCTCGGACCCCACTCTAATCCTTTTGTCTATCTCGGACCTCAAGTGCTTCTACCGTTCTCAATGAGTCCAGCCTTTCGATGCAGCACCATGTTCTCGGGCGTTAGAAAACCCCCGTGGCCGTTGCAGCTTTTGGAATTCAAGCATGTGTTCATGCAAGGTAAGAAATAGTCAATGACTCAATGTTGAATTCCAGCCACGGAGTTGACACCAACCCAGAGGCGTGTGCACTACCCTGCCGCCGCACGCAGCACCAAATTCTTGGACGAGTAAATGGTATGCCAATGCTTCTAACATGCTACCTTCCTAAGTTGATCATGAAAATCTAGAAAAGTCACTCCGAGAGAGTGCACGCCTGGTCGTGGAGAACGACGAGTTCAGCGGACCAGGCAACGAAGCAGTCAGGCGCAAGGCAGCCCTAGTGGTGCCTAAGCACGAGGACGACGACGAGGATCCGCCTTCGCTATATGAGCAGTTTCAGCGCTGCTACAAGTTCTCTATCAACGACGACGCTTCAAGCGTTTACGTCAAAGGGTTCTTCGGGAATGCTGCGGCTGTTAAAACGAGCGTTAGCTAGATTTCTCTGGAGCAATCATTCGAACTGCAAGGCTCAGTATCGACCCGCATGCGGCACCTTCTCTGGATCATTGTCTGAGCCCTGGAGCAAATGTTGGGTTTTCTTCACTGATCGTGGAAGAGCTCGAACACCTCGACTTTTCCATATTCATATCTGAGAATCCGAAAGCTGCCATAAACACGCGAGAGAAGATCCAAACTGAACCATTTTACGAAACGCCCGAATAAGTTCCGCCCAAGACCACAAACCAGTCTCGATATTTTCGCTGAGGAGGACAATGGCAATCGAGCATTCGCTCGTTTAGATAGTCAGGCTCACGCGGCAAGGAAAAAAATAACGTTTTGGAGATGGAAGGGATCAGCTCAAGAGTGGGAAGTCATTGTGTTTTCACAGCAACATTGTGCCAGCGATGGTGAGATTAGTGCGGGATGGCACATCGCAAAAACCAAAGAAATCGTCTTTCAGGTTCAGTGACATCCCATTAGCCAGAAGACCTAGGGTAGCTCGCGCCCAACTCTGCGAATAATATATCCTTACTACTTCTTCTTCTTCTTCTGCGATGAGGTGATGACATGGAAGAAGATATTGGAGCAGGCACGCATAAAAGTGTTCGTGTTTGAGTCGTCCTCTACCGCAATTGCCAGACTGGTGCAAACAAAAATTGCTGGAGAGGAACAAGAGAGCGGAGAATTTATATTGTCGAAGCAAGAAGGGAAGGGAACGTTGCGAATAAAAAGGGGACAACGGAAAGCTTTATGGCAGGCTACATGAACACCTCACGCTCTGAGTGGTCGCATGGCACAAGGGCAAGAATTCCATCGCTTTCAACTCCATGTTTCGAGAATTGAAGGGTGAAATCATTCTGTCCGGAGGGAATATGCGGCAGTTAGCTACAAACAAGTTCAGAGGCGATTGCAGTGATGTTTTCAAGGGAAGATGGCTAAAAAGAAGGGACAATACGATTTCCTGGATTTATGCAGCTCGCACCCCTGCTTTGGCACTGGAGCACATTTTGAACAAGAAGCTTTCTCAGAGCAGATTGTATTGGATTGAATCTAAATCATGCTAATTTATGAATCACTTCGCAGCTCACACGGAAACATTGAGGCACGGGGCCTTTGAGAGCGAGAGACTGTTCAGAACTGCGATGCCATCTACTTGAATTTGCTTGCATGTGCCGTACCTCCATTGCTTGGAGTCTATATTTCCTCTGTAGCTGTATGCATTTCTCAAAGAGCAAAGTACGGATTTATATATGTCAATTCCCCATTTCGTTTGTCTGAAACTGTATACAGTGTATAAAAACGTTCATCTTTTGTTGATGTCCGAGCAAGTAACCATGCGATTGAATGTTTACCATGAATATGAGACTGGTGATGGAATTATTGGAGCATGTACTTGCTTAAACATACTGATCCCTTTTCTTCACCTTCCTTTGGCTCTCCTTTTGGCCTAAGTACGGATGCGTAGCAGTCTTGCCCATAGACGCAAAGATCTACGAAAAAATGGAAAAAGACGTGATGCTCATGTGCTTCGGGTACAGACAATGGAAGAAGCTTATATAAGTAATGAGTGGAATTAGTGAAGCAATGCACAACGGTAGGTGGGAAAATACTGGGTAACTAAGCATGAATTTGAAAGCTGCAGTAAGGTGGACGTGTTGTAGAAGGCAAATTATGTAACAAGAATATCAGTGCACACAGTGACTTGTTATAATATATCCGTGTCATTGCATGTGCCAAAAGACCAAAAGACCAGCTACTGCAGGTATCAGATATCTACAGCTTCTGCAGAAATGAAGGCCATTGAATAGCTGTCCTTGTTCACTATGCTCCTTGCACTTGGAGTGCGTTGCTACCAAACTATCAATGCAGTAAGACAAGTAGCAAAACCCTTATACCTCGCTGACTTACGTGACTTCGCCATCTTCCCATCCGTTGTTTACTGGTTCTATCACATAGTCTGTACCACCATCTTCACTCTTACCTACCCACACCACCTCATTTCAGCATCCATAGGAATTAATTTTAAACTATATATTGAGGGGGAATAGCAAAAACTCTCGCCGATCACAGAGTCGACAATCTTCGGATTGTTGGTTCGGTGGTCGGTACGGTCGGACATGTGCTAACTTCCCAACACTTTAGGGCTCGGGTTCGAGCACGGTCGGTTTCAGAGTTATTTTTGCTTTTTTTTATTTTATGCTATTCTTTTCTTTTTACTTGGTTCTGGTTGGGGAGTTGGAAATGTGGGTGTGAGTGAGAGCTTTTGTCACTGACGTGGGTGGTCGACTTTACTTTGTCTAACTTGCAGTTCTTAACAGCTGAACTTTACTACAAGCTGATCTTTTCACCATTTCTTCTGCTTATTCTTTCTTTGGGTGCAGTTCAATAGAATGAAGAAACGAGTTCACTGTGATACGCGGAACAATCCATTGTGTCTGCTAAGTCATTGCTTCACAAAATGGTAGCTATTTGCTAGTAAAAAACGAAGAAAGCTTGAGGGAAATAATGGAACAACCTACGAATACACCATTTAAGGCAAACAACCCGCGGCAGTCCATCGTTTGCGGTTTGCAAAGAATATTATCTGATTCTTGCATGGAGGGCTATATTGAGTAAGATTCTTCTTTCAAGTCCTATGCTACTATTTACTGCATTCAAAATTTACTTGGATATATTGGAGAACTTGCTAATGATTCCCGTGTTGTGAAAGATCTCGCAAAATATACACCCTGCAGTTTGGGTGCAGTTTCCTCATGTCACTAATCACTATTATGTATGGAGACCATCTCTCTGTGAATCGTAGAGTGAAAGGAATTTGACCCAAGTCCCGTGTCGGAGCTTTTAAGCGTTTAACGCCGGGCGCCCGCCGACCAGCCTACCCCACAAACACACCTACCCACCCATGGCACACCCTTGGACATCTCTAACGTTGCTCTAAGCGCTTTTCCATTCTTTCCCACCCTCCACGCCTCCAGTGCCGTCCAAGAAGCTCGCTCACATGAGTCTGGATTGCGCAAACAAGGTGCGTCAAACAAGCTCCCGAGCAAAACAGTGGCTACTCGCTGACTACCTAGGTACCTACATAATAGCGGCCGCATACCGCATTGCAGCTCTGCTACAGATATTCCGGACGCTGATTTATCGTGATCACTGGTTAGTGTCCTTCTGCACAGAAGCTCGGATGCCTCCCGTCGCGAGGACCACCTCCGGCGACGACAGTCGTGGCGTGGAGGCAGTCTACCGCTGAAAGCTTTAAGACCTTCCCTGCTCACATTTTTTAACGCTCACTCACAGTCAGCAGGAGAACGCCATTGTATTTGGCCCCAACAAGTCGGTTCATGCGTTGGAGGGTGGTGTACAGCGAAGAGAGTCCCTCGCATCGAGACATTTCAGCTACTAACTGCGGTACAGGCTTCCTAACTCATAGCTGCAGTCGTTGTGGCCAAAATGTCTTGCTCCATCATTTTCATAGTGCTTCTTTGAGCGGCAGATTGGAAGCTATATCATGCCCCTCCCATACTCGACAGCTGGTTTACGTGGCGCCCAACCGCCGCGCCCGCACGAACAGTGGCCAGGGATCAAAACTCTAACAGCCTACAGGCAATCCAAAGCCATGTGAAATACCATCAGGGTTCTGCATGTCTCATTGTAACACAGATTTGGATTCCGGAGCGCCCTTGGATACTTCGCCTCTCTCTCCTACCCACCCGGCCCCACAGTAGGCCAAGCAGCAAGTCACAGGAAGCAAAGGTTCAGTACCGGCGATACACGAGGAGAGGCTGCCCATCATCTCAAAATGTACAAATGCTCAAATAAAATAGAAACAAGGCAGCTTCCTGTATTCCATAGGTGTCTGTCTCCGTTAGACGTACCTTCATCTGACCTAAAAACCCAGGCCTGGATCGTCCGCGCACCAAACAACTCATCCTGCCATAACCCTACTCAAATTGGCATACTAAAGCACGGAGCGAACATAAAGCAGGGAAAATGAAGATCTACTTGTAAGAAATATACACGCGCTTGGCTGTTTGCAAGATTATTCACTAGAGAAGTTGCAGGTGGTTTTGTTCCCCTGGCGTTATCAATCCTTGTGACGACATACAGAATTTCACACACACGCTGGAGATGCTGGAAGTTAAAGGGAGGTGGGGAGCATAGGAATCTCTTGCCGATCGAGCTTCGCTGAAAACTTTTGTCTCTGCTTGGATCTCATATGATGAGTCTTCAGTGAATTGAGATAGGTGGCTTGGAGTCGAAAACACTCACCCAATACCTCAGCATCAGCGTACTAATTTCAGTGCAGAAGGTCCGCCGCGTCACCTCTAAGAATCTCTTTTGTGCGATGACACTACGTAGTGAACACCTCTTGGAGTGAGACAGCCTCTTCACAGGCATTCTCACTACGACGGCCGCCACACCGAAATTCGATCAACGATTTTTTAATGAAACTTACATCGAGAATCACGCCTTCAAAAGCGGCGTCTTGTTGCGATTTGATCGTTGATACTTTGATGCAAAGCCCTCAAACCCCGACCTTCCCCTAATCCCTCTCTCCCCAACCTTGTTCTTTCTATCTGAAAAGAAAGCTGTGGCGGCTCTTGAATCTTTACCTGTACACAAATAATGTTATCTCTCATATTCGCCTCCTTTTACTATCCCGCAGCAGGCACCTTTGCTAACTGGAATAACTGCAGGCAGCAGGTCGGCGACCGCACAAGAGCATGAACCCGCCAACGAAGTCGCCCGCCATCCGCCCCCCTTGTTTCAATGAAGGTGATTCCTTTTCTGTAATTTCAGGGGCTTCTTCCTCCTCTCAAACATCGCTATCGACTACCACTACCTGTAATCCGCTCGCCGTTCCCTTCTGTCCTCCGCCGCTCGCTCGCCTGCCGAAGATACCGCAGTAAATACACGCTCTTTTATCTTTTGGGTTTTTGAATAACATAAATGGTGGCGTAAGAGTGTGGGGGAACAATATGATACAGATCAGGCGTGATAAAAGGAAGGCGAGGGGCAAAAGAGGGCATGAGGCACGCACACCGTCAGTTACAGGCACCTGAACGTATTGATCTTGACGGAGCTAAGAGTTGGGTACCTGGTTCCTTGTTCAATTAAGTGTCCATAACTTCAATCATTTCGCGCACGTGTGTGTACGGCAGCCATGTCCCGTCTCCTGGAGTTCTTCACGAAGGAAGCAGACAGCCATAAAACTGACCATGTGCCCAGAAGAACACAAAACCATTCTTTAATACTTGGACCGAAGCAACTGTCAAAGTCTAGGCAATAAAGCCTAGATGTTTTGCCTTTTCTTTTCTTGTGGGCCAACAGCATGTAGTTGATATGGAGGAGCTATCGCGATACCATTTCAAGATGCCCTGCTCCTCACATGCTTAGAAATATAGCAGCATCCACAGCAATTGCATCCACAGAAGGGACTTAGAAGGGAAATTTCGCATAAAATACCTATGTATCACCAGAATCATCGAGTTTGACTAGCAAGAGCGCTTTAGAAATGTCTGGGCCCGCAACACCGCAGTCACAATGCCGATGAGCATGCGACCAAACACAGCAGCATGTTACATATTGAAATAGAACAAGACTAGATCTTCCCACCTGTTAGCTTCTCGTAGAATCAAGCCTTTTTTGTCTATCCTTACGTGAAATGCACATTTTTGACTGGGTACAACTCGTGGGGTGGGTGAGTGTTGGTGGTTAGAAAAATCTCGTCAACCATAAAGGCCATTGACACAGTGAGAAAATCCCCGCCACGCACATGCTATCCATCAAACACAGAAAATGACGTCTTGGGGGTTTTCTGCGCGAATCTCTTGTGTGAATAATGCTATCTACCAAATGAAATTGCCTCTTGCTGCAACTCGGTGGCGAAGACGTTCTGTGAACGTGTACCAACGGGACCTTCCAAGGCAACATGGCAATGGACTGTAGGGAACGCAAGATTGAAAGATATGCTGGATCAGGGCAATATTATAGAAGATATATAATCACTGCCTGCCAACAAGCTGCTCAAGATGTGTCTAAATGTAAACCTAGATAAATGCATCTGCACAAATGCAGCGCCTCGGGGCGGATGTCATGCCTGCGCTGCAATTGACTTAGGGATTTGCCAGCGATCATCATTCTCTACATGCCTGCCTGCTTGCCCACGTGCCCTAAGTCCACCGAACACGTGCCCAAAGTAAACAAAACCCAACCCACCCATTGGCATATCACTCACTGCTGCCTCGCGTGTCACGACCCCATTTCGGCTAGCGCCACCGACCTCCTCCTCCTCCTCTCTATCCTATCACCAAATCGAGTTTTTTATCTACTATATATATTATATTATTTGCAACGATTTTCACCGGTCATAGAATCAACAAATCCTAACAGGTGGCGCTGAGCAATGGTTGATTCTATGGTCCGGTGGGTTGAACAGTCGCTAACATCTTCTTATAGGTTCAAAGTTCGAATACCGCTCAAGTTCAGTTATTTTTGCATTTTTTTTTTTGACATAATATTTTTTATTTGGGTTGAAGGGCCTTGGGACTAGTGCAGCGGCAGTGGGCAGTGTCGGGCGAGGAGGGGCGGGAGGGAGTGGATAAGTGCGTGGCTTATAGGGCATGTTTGGCAAAGGATTGTATGCCAAAAGACTGATTTTTGCAGGTAAAATGCGGGTTGTAGGTGCGAGGGGTTCATTGGGAATGTGAGACTGTTGTAGGTTGGGTTGTTTGTACCAAGTTCACGAATATTGTATGGGCCGACCACCAACACGACCACCGCCAGCACGTGTCCAACAGAACTTCTGCCCACATCCTCACTGCAACGAATAATTCATGTTTTGCAGATTATCAATTTTCATACAATAAAACTCGAGTTCTTCTCGCTAGCGGTGAAAAGCAGTAATGGAGGCTGCTGGTGTGGGTGAGGCACGAATATGCAGCTGGCTATGTCCCCCACGGCATGCACCGCTGCGTTACATTACTAGACAAAGTGTATTCATTGTCAAAGTTTTAACGAAACTGCAGCATCCTCGTCGAAGGACAAATGCGATGGCTGAACACTGCGTCGCTACATGGGCAGGGGAGGACAGGAGTGTGAATGGCGCAAAGCTCTTCTTACTCATGCACATGTGACATTTTGAGGCACCACATGGACCGCTGCCACGAAACATTTGGAACACTTGTGGTTTGGCGCCCTAGAAGACTTGTTGCATTAAATCTTCGCTTTGCTGCCTCTAGAAAATATTGGTGACGGTTCTACCTAGGTATCTATGTGCAACGAAGTCCATAAGGGAAAGGACTACTAAGGGACGGACACTAACTGAGGACGGCAGTCCACTAACTATCTGGGGATTGCGGTAGCCTCAACAAGCTAGTGAGAGGATGCGCCTTACTTCATTCAGCGTAGCCGATATGCTTCCCCCTCATGCATGAATTTCTGTTCGATATACAGGCTGGAGAAGTGCGATCGACCTCAAATACATCAGCTTCTGCGGCTCTGAAACGTCATGGCTTACAATATTTATCTGCGATATTCCTTGCTTACCAGTTCGTGAAGCAATGATCGATTGCAATCGCCATCTGCGACCCCTTTGTGCTTCGACCTCCTTAGTATTGCGGTCTTCATTGCCATCGAAAGCTTGCTGCGCCCCGAAGAACATCATTCGTACTAGCAGGGAGATGGAGACCTTTTTCTGTGAGGTATTCACGTTGTCTTTCCACATGTTGCGGCGCGTATGTTCTCGTTTGCTCAAATGTTGCTTGCAGGTATCTCGCTACGCCGTTGTTTGAGGGGTGTGATGTCCAATAATGTACTTTATGGCTATGGCTGTATAAGGGAAAGAATTGATATATGTGTGATGATCGTGCCTATGGTAGTGTAGCGAAAATTCCTGGCCAAATGTTAGATATCCAGTAAGTCAATCGACAGTCCTGAGTCCTCTGACGTATCGCTCCTTCAACAATCGTCTTTACAACATCACTGCCTCCAAATATCAACAATGCAGAACCGAAGATCCCGCTGCTGGAAGCCAGAGACCTAAAATGGACGCCGGCAAACGATACCCCATGTCCAATTCCGACGATTATTTAGCTGACATTGGAGCCAGCACCGCAGTCAGATCTTCCTTTCGGCGACCATCATACAGGAGTGAAAGAGAGGAAGACAACAACAGGTAACCTGGTTTCGCTCATAGTGTCTTCGGCGCTATTTCATCGCACTGAAAGCTGCGCCTGGGATGGATGGTTGTGTCCGCTTGTGTAGTCGACTCGAGCTACTGCTGTGGGATGGCTACGCAAATCATATGCTTCTCTAGTGAGGAGAAATGCGCCTCGAGCAGTGGAAGAGGTGTCACATGTGCTGCTTGCATCGTCTTTGCGAAAAGCACGAAAGTTTTGCTTAAGAACACAGAGCGGGCGACGCGCGCGTGTTGGTTTCCTCTTCGGCATCCCACAGGCGCCTCAACATAACCCATTTCCATCACGGCAGTCCTTGGAGTATAGAAATGAGCAAAGAAAGGCGGAGGTACAAAGTCGCAAACGTTTCGTAGACCGGAGGCGGGACGGGTGTAGCGATGTGGCAGTGCATCGGGGGTTGTCGTTATAGCATTTTGTACCAATGTTAAGCTCAAAGAAACAACATTGGCGGGACCATTTCGGTCGGGGTTTATCTTGCCATAAACTCTCTTGTAGATTGCAGAAAGGAGGACAGATTGGGCCTCACGGTTTGTCCGGGCAGTGCTCCCCCCCCCCCCCCCCCACAGGGCAGGCGGTACAACAGCTGTTGCGCAGTGAGAATTACTTAGAGACACGTCAATAGAAGTTAGTACGTAGATATGTAGTCTCTCGTAGTCTTCTCATCATATAAGCAAAGGGACTTCGTAGCTGCCGGTCAAGTAGCGTCCACCGGCAGCTTGCTAGACGCTACAAGCTTTCACTACACGGCTTATTTGACGCGCATTGCAACTAGATCTGTCACTGGACCAAAATCCCTGTTGATATCTTCTTTGCGGGACTCCTTTGTACCTCTTTCCTAGTTCTCTCTCTTAAGAGGCAAAAAGATTGCGTCAAAAGCGGTAATCCAAGTCGCCCGTGGAAATTATTGTACTTTGACGCTATGCCTGTTTAAATTGCGGGATGACGCAACAATTTCCAAGTTTCGGCCCCAAAATCGAACTTCAATCTGAGTACCCCACAACATCTCAAACACCCACAACATCGATTCAAAAACTGACAAAAATGGCCTCCGTCGCATTGGGTTTCTTTCTCGGCGGTTGCGTCGTCGCCATTCCCGTTGTGACGGGTGTAGCTGAAGGAGTGGAGCACCAAAAGAAGCAAAACGAGGAAGCCGCCAACGAGACGCGCATGATCAAGTTCAACGCGCTGGTGACATGCGAAAGCGACGCATACTATGCGGATGAAGTTCATGATGGAATCCTCGTAGTACGGCACGATAAAGTGAGTCTTCTTTGCCTTGTGGAATATCACATACACAATCCTCCGTACTAACTTCTCGCCCAGATCTGGGTCGTCCCACGCACGCAAGACTTCAAGCCCATACCGCCCGTCGATGGCATCAATCCTCCTCTACATGCTTTTGCTGGATTCTACATTCAATATCCTGATGAAAGTCGGTTTCCGCCTGAGCGCGGCCTCGTCTCCACCATCTCTGAGGATCCTCCGGTGCTCAACTGGATCTACTGCGACCGCGAAACCTATGAACTCAAATACGGAAACCGTACACAATCTATCTCCCAAATGGTTGGAGAATGGGACTGGACTGAAGATGAATCGTGCCTCGTTTTTGATGGCTGGGAAGGATTCGTCGCAATTGACGAGTGGAACGGCAAGGACGAGGATGACAGCACGCCGTGGGGACGCGAAGGGCTGCGATGGGCACTGTACTACGATGTTGACGACAATGGATTGAAGGGCAAGAGGAAGGGGAGGGATATGCTGGAAATTACGTTGCGCAGGAGGCTGCAGAGTGAAGAGGAGCAGTTGAAGCAGATGGAGGATGCGAACAAGAAAATGCAAGTCAAGAGTCGTGGCGATTTGAAGACGCAATTCACAGCGCCAGCGAAGGACAGAGAGAGGAGAAACGGGAGGTAATGACCCGCGATAACGATCAGTTCGACCAAAAATGGTCCAACCTAGACCGCAAAGCATTGCAGTTGTACCCCTCTCAACAGAAACACCTCTTTTCAAACATGGTCCAGCAACAAGAGAACGCCAACAACAAGAGAACGGTGCTCCCTGTGTACCCATTACCCGGCCCCGCCGCCTCATTCTGTTCATCGACTCGGAGTTCATTGTCTGTACCGGCTCGTCACGCTACCCATGTGCGCTTCCCAGCTACGCCTCCTTGGGTCTGTATGCGGTGTGCAGTGGATTTCCGTCACGTCACCAGTCTTGAAATGCTCTTATATGATACTTGGAATTATGCAAAGCAATTCCAGACAGTTGCAAGTATTCATGATTAGCATTTGAAAACTTGGAGATGGAGACGAAGATCGGGGTAGTGCATAAGTCGCGACAACCAGAGCTCAAGGACCCAATCCCTTTTGGTCGTTGGAAACGGCTAAATCAACAACGCATCTTCAGTGATTTCCATGGTTTCTGGGCGCGGTATCTTCTGGAAAGCAGGAAACCGGCCACACCCTCCGCCTTTCGGCATGCGCAATACCGACACTTCGACACGGCCAGGATATTGAAAAGAGCGAGGAGGATCCACCAACCTTAAGCAAGCTAACATTGAAGAACGACATTTGCGAGCATTTCTTTGTACATGATTACCAAATTTGTCATGTAGTTTGTTTGTAGTGGCAACTCGCTTTCGTTCCCGCTAATAAAGTCAAACATGTCAAGGTTATTCTTCTAAACGGGATTACGATTACGTAGGATTTGGTTCTAATAGACTAAGAACTCCCAAACCAACATGCTCAACAAAAATCGTGATGGATCCAGAACGAATTTGTGGCAAGGCAAATGTGATATTTTCTCAAAGCAAATGAACGAAAACAAATTCTCCACCAGCGGTCACGGATGCGCTCGCCGAGATCAAAGGCTCAAGAGAGTCCCCCGGTTGTCAATCATTTCTTAACAAGATACCCAACGACATGGGGTAACGCAGACCACTCGTCGACCAGTTGCAACTTAACATCCTTCCACCCACCATCCTTCTCAGCCACCTTCGTCAGGACCTTAACCGTATCTCTCCTAAGCTGGCATCCTCCCGCCCAAAACGACCATCCAAGCATCTCATAAAAGAGCTGAAAAAACGTGCCTACGGGATATTCACATAAGACATGTTCACAGACGACAAGCCTCCCACCGGGCTTCAAGCACTTGTAAAGTCCTTGAATGGTCGCAACCTGATCCGCCACTCCGCAAAGAACGCGGATACAGACGATCTCATCAAAGATGCCCTCACCCAGGCTACCATCGCTGTCCAGCAATTTATTCTCTTGCATGGCAGGTACCAGACTTTCTAGTTCCGCCCCGCAGGCCAAGACCTTGTACTTATCCCCTAATCCTGCCTTTTGCGCCCGCTTTAGCAGATCTGAATGCATATGAGTGCTGGGCTCGGCGCCATATATCGTTGTAATACGATCCGGCTGCGAGAAACGGGACAGTTGATGGCCATAGCCAGGCCCGACATCAAGAATGACGCCGCGTGAAGATGACAGGATTTCAGAGAGGGCGGGTGGAGTATCGTTTGCTAGTATCATGCCACCGATTCTCCATAATTTGGCGAAGGCGAGGTCTTGATAAGCTTTCAGGTTCGTGAAGAGTAGCGTTGGTGCTGTCAGAGCTGTTTGGAGGAAGACTTGGATTTGTTAGTTCGGTCCTACTAACCGCTACAATCTGACGAAATGCATTTGTCTGACAGTGACTTATGATATCTTGGACGTACATATTGGAGCGGCGATAAGGAAAGCTCCTGGGAGAAGGTAACCATGAAATAGCTCCAGGATCATCGACATAATTGGGCACGTGTAAGTCGAGGGAAGAGGCAACTCGAAACAAGAAGAAGTCTATCACGCGCCTGGATTCCGGACTGTTGATAAAAAAAAATCCAATCATTGCGTTCTTCGACGAGTTAAATAGATGCTTAGATGTAGAATACAGAGCTGTCGCTAAGCTCAAGCCTACCGAATGTTCTACACTCTACATCCAGCAATCCCCGCTCAATCAGAATGCTTGGTGCAGCCACACCATTGCTTGGCACACCCACAATTGGCCCACTCGCTTCAAATTACCCGTTTTGTATATAAACCACACGATGCTCATGGTATTAGCGCAAGAAGGTCCAATCCAGCTACTTTTGCACTTACAAAGAATTGCAGAAGGCGTGCAGTAGCCGTGTGTTGATACGATATCGCCAATCAATTGAACGTTGAAGACGCGGTTTTTCAGCTGCCAAGTTGGACTTTGCCCAAAAGCAGTTTGGGCATGGTGAATGTGAATTCGGCGAGTCTAATCTATGGGCAGGACTGTGAGCAGACTTCTAGACGATGCCGAATTCTTCCTCGGCGTACATAGCCGGATTGCGCCCAGGAAAAACGGCATTGCACCGCCCTGGGGAAGCCTGGACAAGGCTAGGAAATGATTTTAAAACGGGCGAGATTTGTAATATTCGGGATAATGTTGCCTACGGTATGTGGTGAGTTGCATTCTCCTTTTTTTTCTGGTTTTTTTTTTCCCCCTTGGTTTGTTTCTTCGCTTCCTTCAGGACTTGCCTCGTGACTCCGTCGCATGTTCAAAACATGGCAAACCACTAGCGTTACCTTTAGAAGGTAACAGTTAGACTCTGTTACCCCGAGACGAGACCCGGCACTGGATACACTTAACGGCTGTACAGCCCTCGGCAAATGCCGTCGCATTCTCTCATGATGGCAAGCTGCTAACGTCAACTTCATGTGACAGGACAGTTACAATTTAACGTTGAACGCATGAGCCTCGACAGGCAGATCCTAATTGAATCGTATGTTACTGCAGTACTCACGCGCCTAGGCGGGCAAAAGGTCACTGAGGCCAAACTGACTGGAAAGTGCAGTGTTCAATTATAAGACTGTACAAGCAGTTCTGAACAAAACCTTGGGCCCCTTCGATGTACGCTTGCGAGCAGAAACTATGGTACGAATTTACACTAAGTTAGTACAGTTTACATCAGGATGGTAGTTACCGTATGCTATTTTCCAGCAAATTGTTGGATGATGTAAATGTAGCCCTGGTTTGACAGCTCCGCCACAGGAGCTGAGGCGGCCTTGGGATGTTGCGACTCATAAAATTGAGGGTGAGTACAGTCCCTACTGTATTTAGCATGCTTGTTTCGTTCAACATTCTTCCGATGCTTGTTTCTTTTGACATTAAGCAACGATTAACAGACGATATTAGGGAACTGACCTATCCTGCATTATTTGGTTTTCTTCGACATGAACACGACCGGCTCAAGTCTATTCGCTGCCCGGGATCAGGCACGTCAATGGGATGAAGTAGTCAAATCAGGGTGGCCGCTGGCTCTTGAAAGGAGTACCTGGGCCATCGTTGTGGCTCTGATTACTCTTCTTTATCAAGCAGTTGCGGTGCGGCTTTTCAGGCCATACACTATGGCGGTATTCTGGTTATACCAGGAGGGAAACAGAGCTTGGGATGCAGATCAGTTTCGAGTCGCAATGGCTAATACAAGTGGACCCATTTCGGCAATTTTCTGCAAACCTGCCTATCGAACCCTGCTGCGCTCTGGTAACGCCAAGCGAAAACATGAGAGGATGCTTTCTCTCCTCTGGCTTATTGGCGCTTTTATTCTCTCCATCGGTCCTTTCTTCATTCCCGTCTTTCAATCCAAGACGATCCCCACAGTGCAAGGAGCCCCAGCATCCAGTCACGATTGCACGCTGTTACCAGAGTTCAACAATGATACAACAGGGGGTAGACGATATGATAAATTCCTCGCCGTTGATATGCTCCGTACGGCGGACATCTCGGGCTACAACTACAGCGGCACTACAGCAGTGTCTGTGGGACTAAAGAATCGCAAGGATCGCATTGCGTTCTCATCGAGCTGTCCAGAATGGGCCCCTGTTTGCGACCAAAGCAATCCGATGAACATTGACATCGAGTACTGGCTCAAGAAATCTGAACTTCGCATTGGGAACCCAAACACATCAGAAAACTTGGAGTTTGGGGTCTTAAACAGTTGCTACCTACTCGAACGCCGCGCTAAGCTGTTGACGACTGACGGGGATGGCAGGCAAGAGTATGGATTCTTATACGGGGACTCGAAACATCAGAATTACAGCTACGTTACTAGCACGTGGACACCTGAAGAAAGATTCGGATATGGGTATACCTTGCTCTCGTTATCCAACACAGGGGACGAAAGAGATATCTGGAAACCTAATGCCACTCTCGACCATAACGGAGACCGCACAATCCTGTTCTATCATATCGGGACCATCTTTAATAAGGGTCAGAGTAAAGATCCGTTGTTCCGGACAGAGGATACTCCTTATGGTGAAGATACATATGGTCCGGTCCGGCCCATTATTCCAGTAATGTGCAATACCACCTACGCACTCTGCCTAAACCAGCATTGCGCATCTATTAATGGCTCGGATGCGCTTCTTAATCTTACGATCGAGTATGAGAAACGTGGTGAAAACACAACCATGGCCTTTCTGTTCCTGATGTGGTCAAATGTCATAATACCTCCTCTCTCCTTCATGACTGGTAGCAGCGAGTCCATATTGGCTGGTCGAACCTTGTCGGATGAGACGACGCAGTTAGCGCCGTGGGAAATCAGTGGGCACTCTGAACTTGTGCGTTTAGCTCTTGCTGGTCGTGCAATGCTAGTGACGTCGGCAGAACGTGCCGCCTCTGGCTGGCGCAAATACACAACCGGTGTCCCAGCAGAACCCGGCGAGACACTCGAAGCGGTACTCCAGCAATGCCGGTGGACCTTGGTCCAGGATGCAACCCGCATTACGACCTCTGGTCGCTCCATTCTCATTATCTCTGTCGTAGGTGGCTTGTTACTGTTGCTTACGTTTACTGGCCCCGTCTTACGGCTCCTGTGTTGGAAACCGCTCTTTATCTTCACCATCCGTTGGAGACTGCGTACAGCCGCTCATTTGCATCGCACCACAATCGAAAGGGGTGATGAGAGGAGATTCTGGCCAGGGAGCGTAGAGCAGGAATGGCCAGATGGTTCGGGCTTTGTGGATAGGATTGGCCTAGTTACTAGCGACGTTGGGCTTCATGCTGTTTATCGCGACGATGCCCAGTCGGTGTTTTCTGAGCGTAGAGGGGACGAGATGAATTTGACAGATGTTCGAAGTTAGAGGCGATGGTGGAAGCGGTAATGCCGAAAAATTACCTTGCTCTTTCTTATTAGTTCGTGCCACGTATACACAAGGAAGATGTGTGCATGTACATCTGTGTATGTACAGGGAAGATGAGGTCGTGGTATTGCGTGAGGAAGCGGGAGAAAGATCTGACAACTGGCAAGGAGATTCAGGTTGATACGAACCGAGAGCCGGGAGCAGTAGATCAACGGATACGGAGAAAGAAAAGACCGTGGGAACGAAGGTTCAGATAAACTTGGTGCGGTTTGCGGGAGCAGTCGACTGAGGCAGAAAAAGGGCGATGGCGAAGGTGATGATAGGAACATGTACGTGGCGTTAATTCAATCAAAGTGGTCCGGGATTCAACATAGGCAACCCCCCATAGAAGATCATTCGCCGCTCACCTTGCTGTTGCTATGAACGAGCACGTGCTGTAGTTCCTCCACGCGCCTTGCCGTTCCTGTGAACGAGCAAGTGTTGTAGTTCCTCCACGCACCTTGCTGTCCCTACGAACGAGCAAGTGTTATGTGATGATTTTGATGATTATTTTGATGATGCGATTTCGGGGATGGGAATAAAGACGATCGATTTCCAGAGGTGAAAGAGCCTTTGGTATAAATCTTCCTTTTTGTTCACTGTTTGTCAATTGCTCTTCCCCGAAAGAGACACTACGCACCTTGATGTCCCTGTGAACACGCAAGTGTTATAAATCCTCCACACCCCTTGCAATCACGGAGATATAAATGTGATGTAAGTGCTTCAACTTTTTACATTCACGAAACATAAATTAGCGTTATGCTCGTAAAAATATCATGACTTACTGCTCCAATCTGAGTTTCTCCACGCACGTCAGTGCGCTGTTGAACAAGAAAATAATACCGCCTCCTCGTAAGCCATGACCTACCGTGTGTGCAAATCCTTCACCATGGGCGTTGGAGTTTCCGAATATCTGTGTCAATACTGTCAGCGATTTTCATTGCCTTTTGATGATGGCCCCGCCAGTTCACTGATCCCTCTCTTCCTCCACGCACTTGGCCATCACAGAAGAAAGCAAGTGTTGTGATCCCTCTACACTACTGTACATCCTGCCCTCACATAAGAAGGTAAAAGGGTTTGAGTTTTTCATCCTCCACGCACTTATTGTCACAAAAGAGCAAATAAACGTTGTAATCCCTCAATCTCTTGTAATCCTGCAAGCTCTCTCGTGCAACCCTACACACTTTGCCCTCACAGAGAACCGAAAAGTTTCAACCAATATATGGCTTTTACACAAACATGTACCACTGATAGGCATGTCAGTGTAGTCGTCCCTCTTTTCTTCCACAAGCCCTATCATTCCGAAAGGCAAGGATGAATTGAGCTCTCTCCTCTTGCGATTGTCCTCATTTATCTCCAATCTTATGTCCCTCCACTCACTGTGCCTTCACGAAAGAAGACAAGTGTTGTAATCCCTGTGCTCCTCCTCCTATCTTATCATACCTTGGTATAATGAAGAAACGACAAGTTTGGTTCGAGCATTCCCCCATGCACATTGCTGTCTCAATAGACATGCAAGTGTTATAGTCCCAGCTATCCCAGATAAGTCCTCTGCACACCTTGCCGTGCTGATGCACAAGCAAGTGTTACTTTCCACCACGCACCATGCCATCACAGATGATGAGCATGTGTTATTCGTTGTTACGGCCGAGGCAAATAAGACACGTTTGGATTTGTTCGATCGTTTCGGGGTAGAGACAAGAGGCGATTTCGATCGAATTATTTCCTGTCAGGGAAACAGGCACGGGGGAAGGACAGCAGGGGAGAAAGTGACGGCGAAGGCGATGAGGGAGGAACGCCGTGACGACGGTTAGTTCGGAGTTGGTAGGAGCGCGGGCGGAGGAGAGGAGTGCGAGGTGGACTTGCTGGTGGAAGGCGCGTTCTGCTATGAAAGCGGACGAGAGAAAAAAGGTAGGAGGGGTGTCTGGGGGGTAGCGATTGATGGAGAATGGCGAGCGAGGGTGATGAGGAGTAGGCGGGGAACTAGAGAGTTGTCAGCCATGGCGGATCTTTTGTAGCAGAAGAGGCGCGATGAGCAAAGGATCGAAGTAAGAGTAGGGTTGGTAGATGCCGAGCGAAGAAAAATCTTGGTGTTGGTCAGTTTGAAGACAGCGGCCGAGTGAAGGAACGACTGTCGGGGTCGGCGGCGTCCTTCGACTCCGTCCGAACAGCGAGTGCGGCTAGAGAAGGGCAGGTGGTGGACATGGTGAAGCAAAAGCTACATGCATTGCGGCGTCCAAAAGAGTTTGAATAGTGTGGAACAGTAGCCGCAGAGGGGACGAGAGGGCTTTCTGTCAAAAAGAGCGTCTGCCGGGCGCGGTTGGGTAGAAGGCAGGTAAGCACCGGCGAGTACAGCAATGCAGGTAAAGCTTTCGTGCTGCTTTTCAAGACTGCAGAAGGCAAAATGACAAAAGAGGGCTGGGGAGACCAGAGGTTGGTCAAAAAGATGGTGGTGGAGGGTAAGGGAACAGGGAGGGGAAGCAGACTTGGGGCGGGCGATGCTTTCACCACCACAAACTTTGCCAGCAAACATATAGAACAGCGGAAAGCAGCTCACAGAGTCACTCTCTGAGGGTATAAAAAAACGAGGGGAACGTCCACACTCTTCAGACTCCCAAGAAGATGCTAAGAAATGATCCTTTTTTGCTCTGGACTTCCATGCTTAGGACATTCATACCACCATCGCAGCTTTGCACACCACGTCCGTAGCTTCAACCGCCACCCCACATTTGCGCACAAACATCTGCAATCTCTCTAAGTATCTTGCAACAATGCTCCCCGTTGCGATGTGATATCTACTTTCATATGCATAGTGTTATGGCATCTTCGTAGACGTCGGCTGTTGTCGTCTATCACACTGCCCGCTCATGCCCGACACCTGCACAAAACCCTCATATCAAGCCGTGACATAGCAAGTAGGGTATCTTCTCATCGCCGGAGCAATCAAATTCCCCAAAAGAAGCCTTCACGTCCCCGGATGTATGCCTTTGTATCAAACCACCATAGTACAGTGCTTGAGACATCCATACCGCTACTGCAGTGAGCCGTGACATCGTATCAAAAGCATCAAGGTCCCAGAATCGTAATCAACCCAGCAAGAAAACATGCCCCAAGTACCCCCGTGCCTTCCTTCTCACATGCTTGATGTCGCCACACTCCAGAGCCGACCTACGTCCGTGTAACCACGTACGCACGCCCCCCACTCACCCACTGCTGCCTTGCCCTATCCACAAACATCCTTCCAACCCAACCTCACCTGCTTTTAAACCACTATATATATTATATTATTTGCAACGATCTTCACCGGTTATAGAATCAACAAAATCCTAACAGGTGGCGCTGAGTAAGGTGTTGATTCTATGGCCGGGTGGTAGAACGTTTGCTAACTTAAATGTGTTCTAGATATCAAGAGTTCGATTCCCGCTATAAGAGTTATTTTTGCAATTTTTTAAAATAATATGTATGTTTTTTTTTTGTGTACGTGGTAGTGAGGCATACATGATCCCTATGTTCATTCTCTGTTTTGCACCAGCGAATAGCTAGGGATTAGAAGAAGAAGAAACTTACATGATTACTCTATTCACACAAAAAGAACAACGACGTATTATCAACTCGATGCATACGAAAGCATTAAAAATCGTCCGTGTAAGCTTACCCACAACGAAAGCTTCCTTTCCTCTTACCGATTCGCTCCTTTCTTCCGGTGTCAATGTGAGCCCAGAAAACATTCCAACTAATGTACAATAAAAGAATGCTTGAATTAAGCCTACTTAGACCGCGCCTCCACGATAACAAACGAAGGTCTCTCCAAAAACCGATCCCAATACGTACCCTCCCTCCTCTCATCCTGCGGCACCACGACCTCTTTCCACGCAACCACCAACCCCGCATCCGCCGCACACTGCTCATAAACATCTCTCCGAAACTGAAAAACATCAAACTGCACCACTGGTTCCGTCTGCGCAATAATCCTCGCTTTGATCCCAAGTTCCTCGCCCGTCTCCGGGTCCTTGTACTCCCTCTCCAAGACCAGCACGTCAAGACCGTAGAAATCGCGTTTTTCCTCCTTCATTCGCGTGTCTGATCCGTTGGTCGTGATGCCTATGAATTTTCCGGTGGGGGGCTTGAGCTGGGATGCGATGGCGCGGAACATGTTTGTGAGTTCGCGCCGCGTGCCTGCGTAGTTGAGGAACCAGCCTGCGAAGACGATGTCGAAGTTGTTCTTGGGCTCGGGGAAGGTGTCGGGCTGGGAGCAGTCGGCGATGGCGAAGGAGAGGTTGGGGTGTGTGCTTTGAGGGTATGTGGTGCGCGCGCCTTCTACCATGGTGGCTGATATGTCGTAGCCTTGGACTACGGAGGCGCCGAGCGTGGCTAGGAGCGCCGTGTAGCGGCCTGTCCCGCATGCGAGGTCTGGATGTAAAGGTTAGTTTGGGATATTTTTGGAGAAAGCTTGGTGTGTTGGCACGCATGGCTTCACACCTCGAGTCTTCTGTAGTCCATATTGATGGGGATCACGCCCGAACACTGACGACAGGTCACACAACTGGGAAACAGAGACGCCAAAACACCCAGAACTTCACGAATAATACGTTAAAAAATATGAAGAAAACGTACCCAGGCACGTCTTCCCTCGTATATCCCCTAACGCAGCAACCACAGACGGCTTTTCCGGTTGCACGACCGGCAGATCGTGCATGCTATTATATCGCATACCAATCTGATCATATTGCGTATTCTGCGTCGAAACCTCTCCCTCAGTATTTTGTGCGCCAGTCTGTGGCTGTGCGCCACCCCCAACTGTGGAACCAGACGCCATGTTGCAGATTGGTACCGAACGATATGTATGTATGTAGTGTGACGAGAAGTAGGTAGATCCAGAAGAGGAAACACGGTATGACGATCAATGGAATGGTGCCAAACGTGTGGATCGATGCATGTAAGGGTAGTGTGTATCAAGTTGTTTCCTACCGCGCGCGCGGTGCTGTTGATAGGTTAGTCAGGGGTCCGCTGCAATGCAATCTAGGGGAGTAGAGAAAGGGCCAGTGGAGTACTGTACTGTGTGTGTTGTACGCAGATAGATGATCAGTGTTTCACCTTTATCAATTATCGCAAAAGCAAGTACTTAACTAGTGTTTAGGGTAGGACGAAGGATGGCTCGGCGTGTTGGTGGGTGAATGTCACTGAAAGCACGTGCGTGAGGGGGATGTTGGAGGGGTCTGGTACTTTGTCATGGAGCTATCCCCAGGTAGCTGTTCATGACTCGCCTGAGCTTCAAAGGTATTCTACACAGTAGACTTCTTATCAAACATTTCCCATCCACAAAGATGCTTTTTGCGGGTCCATCTCGACAGCATTGACTGTCTCTGCTTCGAAAAAAGCAAAGATCTATTAATATACAGAAAACCTCGGCGTAACATCCCCCCGCAGACGTTTACTTTCCTATCAATCTTTACCGCACATCAGACTGAACCCCCAACAAACCCAACCAACCACACTCCCTCCTCAACATCTTTCCCAAGCGCATCCAGACCCTCCTCCTCCACCACCACAAGACCCATTTGCGGTCGTGCAGCGCGCAAAGTATTTCAATCCAACCTCATCGCAGATACCCGCACCGCTCCAGCCTACCCAGGGCCACAAGCCAACCAGTCCAGACACCCCATCTCCATTTGGATATACATCCACACCCCCACGAGTCACGTCCGACCCCAAACCCCAAACCCCAAACTCCAGTCGACTCCGTCCCTTCTTCCATGACCGGCAGCATCTCGGTCCCTCTATCATCCAGCCTCCCCACCCTGACAAACAAGACTTCGCCACATCCGTGTTAGCGGCTTCTGGGCGGCTTGGTATTCTTCGGTACTCGTAACTCCAGTGTCTGGAAAGTACCTCGGGATGTACCCAACATATATACACTAAGAAGGGGTAACTAACTGCGAAATAAGTAACTGCAGGACAGACATTGTACAAATGGGAGAGCACGAGATATGCTGGTGTGTTGATTCGGCAGCACGGTAGCGAGCCATGATTTTCGCACGACTCACCGGACCAACCAACAATCGCATCAATCTCTATCTTATGTGCACATACACCATACACACTCAACATGTCTATCATACCCACTTTTCCCCTACAACATAGGACCGTCCACCAAGACAAACAGCGCTTACCTCCCAAGCCCTCTAACACCACTCGACTCACCGGTCGGTGGATACCCGCTTTCACACGACTTCACACACACAACTTCAACAAGTAGGGTACATCTGATTAAAAATCACACACACACACACATCCCCCCTCCCAATCCCGCCCAGGAACCAAAGCGGGGCCCAGGGCTCTCCCAAGGCCGTTACCAAGGCCGCGGAGGTGGGTGCTTAAGTGGACCGTCCCTCTTCATTCTCATATGTTATCGCATGTTTTTTCCCCTCCCCTCTCTCTCTCCCTCTTCGGGATTACTGCATTGGGAGATTTCGCTGTAGTAGGATTTATGTATGTGATACGCACACGCGCGAAGTGATACTCAGAAAGAGGAGGACGTGGTGGGGATTGGGGGGGAATGTGTTGGAACTTGGAAGGCTGGGGTGTGTGGGGGTGTTATGCGAGTGCGGAGAAGAACGGGGTGGGCGTGGGCGAATGGAAATTTAGAAGAGTGAAGGGGTCTAGGTCTAGATGTCCGATGGAGTGTTTTTTGTTTTTAGGGATGGGTGAGGAAGGGGTGAGGCTCTTTTTGTGGCTTGCGGCAAAGGGGGAAGGGAAAGGGAAAGGTGCGATGCGATGCCATGGGTTTAGATGAATATGATGCATGTTCTCGAAATGCGCTTTTCACTTTTTTTTCGCATTGTTTTCCTTTCGTTTTGAAGTCGGTCATTTTGAGTTCTGTCGCTGAACGTTATTTCGGGATTTTCCAGAAAAGCTGCATTTCCCAGAGGAACGGTCTCCGTTCGCCCCAAGCGTACCACACTCGCAAACCATGTGGAAAAGACCAAAACCAAAAGTTACCAAACTACACATGCTCGGTACACTACCACGGCGTGCGTGCGTGCCCCACCGCCAGCGCACGTTAGAAAGTGTACCGAACTCTCTGGATATCGAAACGCATTACTCGCCACACCACTCGCGCGCGATGTCATTGCCTCTCCCTGCTGCGTTCTCGTGTTCTCGAAATAACAACCACACAGCCAACCAGTGTGGCGAAGAAGACAATCTCATCAAAAACTTTATTCCTGTCAGATGATAATGCGATGTCGGAAGGTGAAGCGATAGATTGGTAGATTAAGACCTAAGTTTAAGTAGGGTAGGGCATGGCATGCAAGGGCGGAGGGTGGCGTGTAGGTCTGCAAGGAAGATCCCTTTTTTCCGTGTGATGGTTTCTAGACCAATGCAGCTCGAATGGCTTTATCGATTCTTTGGATGCTTTCGTCTCGTCTGTAAGAATATGTTGGGATGGGGGGATGGCAGATATCGGGCGGCTTTTTAGCTCGTCGTCACAAATCAGAGACAGACAAGACAAGACACCAAGCCCGCCAAGACCATTTCCAATATGCAGGTTCTGGATAAGGAATAAAACCAAGGAAGAAGAAAGAAGTGGTGAGGCTCTGCGGGCGTGAGGCTCACCGGAAAGAAAGAAACGATTGAAGGTGGTTAAGCGCAGGGTCTCTTTAGTAAAGGCTTGGATTGGGTGGGCTGGAAAGGCCCGTCTTCGGCACCAAATCTCTCCTACCCAGAGTCCCGTGACGCCTCGTAAGGCTTGCTCGTGTCTATTCTCCACGCGCGCGCGCGCGTACGTGCGTGCGTGCACACGACAAGGAAGGACCTGATGGAAAGTTTGGTTTTGGCGTGCTAACTTAACCATTGTTTCTTTTTCCCCGCATCGAACACTTCTGTGGGTGTGTAGCTAGATAGATAGTTACCGTGCGCATGGGCCTCTGGGGGAAACGATTGAGTTTGTTGGAAGAGGGCACGAGTCTTTGTTATTGCGGCGCGCGCGCAAACATCGTGCTCACTGATTGAACGGTCGGATACTTGCTCTTTCTGTGGAGAACTGGTGAGATGTCATCACATGAGCGCGAAGAAACTTGCCCTTGCCATTGTCGCCCGCCCGCCCGCGCGCGCGGAAAAAAAAAACAAAGAATGGGGGAAGGGGGTTTCCAAGGAGCGGGCCAAGGCGCGGACTCTCGCATGTACTTGCTGTGCATCTCTGCTTCAACGTTGGTCAACGGGTCTCGGCTTCTTGCGAGTGCTTGTAGCCTGTAGCTCTCGTGAGTCGTGCGCCCGTTGTTTCTTCGCAGGCGGCGTGGTGGCAAGGCAAGCCAGACCAGTGACCAGGTGGGTGCATTACCCGCGCTTGAGTGCCGGATCACTGTAGGCCCGGTGCTTGGTGTTAGCGAACGGCCCACAATAAACTCTTGGGGTAGCGTGTCGATGGGGAAACTGTTGCAGGAAATGGAAACATGGCTACGAATGAAACGGGCATGGTAGAGGTAGTGGGGAGTAGGAGTACGAGTAGGAGTAGGAGTAGGAGTCGTGATTCTGCGCAGTGGGTCAGTGAATGCATTTACTCGCGTACCGGTAGTGATAGTGATGTGCGTACATACATACACACCTACAGTAGTTGGATACTCATGTACTGTACACAGTAGTTTCAATCACCCCGCGCTGCTTTCCCTTGTCCACACCGTTACCGTTGAATCGTCCATCGGCTTAGTTATCTACCGCGTCTTCTCCTGTCACTAGAAAACAAATACATAATCCCGCAATCATCATCATCAGCTTCCATCAGCACCATCACCCGTCGCTGTCGACCCCCTCGCAGTCAAAAGAAGCCCCGTCCAAGAGCGCTTGGCTGACGGAGTCACACAGCCAGTCGCATCGTATTCGCTGCAAATGCAAGCCTCGAGCCTTGGCTGCGCCGCGAGCCGTCCGTCTCTTCTTCGTCCAAGACCATCCAACCGTTCGACGCCCATTTCTCGGCGCACAAGGAATGGCTGAAGCTTCGGCTCAGCCGACCCTGGCGAAGAAATCTCCAAGACAAAGCGGGGTGAGGTGCAGCAAGCCACCAAGCGCAACCACCGACAAACAGAGGGGATGCCAAATTTGCCGGCCGCGTCCAGAGGGCTGCCCAGCCTCTTGAGATTGCTTTTTGTGTTTCAAGACTTGCGAAGATGTTGCGAAGAGTTGTGTGGGCGACGCCACAAGCGCGACTAACGGCCGCCTGATGGACTTCATTGTTTCGCCATGTACACGGCTCGATTGGAAAAGTACAGCAAGCACAACTAACACTCGTCATTGCTTACCGACCGGTGTACGATACTATCTTGCAGAAAAGCGACCAGGGTAACGGAGCTCGAGCGCATAGCACGGATACCACACAACAATAGCCAAATCGCCCCATCATTACACCCCATGGGGAGGATCTCGGTCTGTTGGCTGTCCCCTCCAATAACCATCGCTCTCGACTCACCATCCCGCATTCCACCGACAATCCTTGCTTTATCCTTCGCCCTTCCACGCTGTTTCGTTCCTGTATGCGCCTCCGATGCTTAGCTGGCTTGGCTGACTGCAGTGACCGCCATCCTATACCCCGTTGTCACACCCCCAACCTCCACCAGCATGCAACCTGCTCCGCGTCCTACTCTGCTAGGTACACTTGGCATGGCTGGGCTCGTATCACCACTCCTGGTCCAGCGATGCGGTCAGGTAAGGTCACAGTTAGGGACGGTACGTGACTGCAGATGACCATGCCCATCATCCGGATGCAGTAACCCTCGCTCATCCTCCACGCCTATATAGACCGCGAGCTCTGCGTCCCAGTTCGCAGCTTTCTTTCCTGTAGGCCTGGTGTCCGCTCGAAACTCAACCTTCTTCTTGATACGAGCGCTGTCCCTCTTCTTCTGTTCAATTCCCAGAGCACCTCCCACTAGGACATAAAAACCAACAAAAGGGATCATGTCTGTTGCCAACGAGCCAGCAGACCCCCTCGCGAAGGGCACCCTCGCAACCGCGAAGCAAGCCTGGTCCGACCTCTTCATCTGGAAGCAAAGGGTCGTGGTGCGCAACGAGTACGGCGAGGAGCACACAGAATGGCAGAGCCCCGAGCCGCTGAAGAACCCCATCAGCCTCATGGCGCAGCTCAGCGCAAAGGACTGGCTCTTCTTCGTCGTCGGCTTCTGCGCGTGGAGTGCCGACGCATTCGACTTCCACGCCCTCTCCATCCAGACCACCACCCTGGCAAAGTACTACCACCGCACCAACACCGACATCACCACGGCTATTACGCTGACTCTGCTGCTCCGCTCCGTCGGCGCTGCAATTTTCGGCTTCGCTGGTGACAAGTGGGGTCGTAAATGGCCCATGGTCGTTAACATGATCATCCTTGGTCTGTTGCAGATCGCTACGATTTACTCCAAGACATTCCAGCAGTTTTTGGCTGTCAGGAGTCTGTTCGGTTTGTTCATGGGCGGTGTATACGGTAATGCCATTGCCATGGCTCTCGAGAACTGCCCGTAAGCTGCCCTCCATTCTCCATCCAATATCTCACGTTGACTAACCATCTCGCAGTACCAACGCCCGAGGTCTCATGAGCGGTATCTTGCAGCAAGGTTACTCATTCGGCTACGTGATGGCAGCCTGCGCCAGTCTCGGTGTCGGCAGCGGCCTGCACTCTTGGAAGAAAGTCTTCTGGGGCGGTGCCGGTGTATCCATCGGCGTCGGTCTCATCCGCATCGCTTTCCCTGAATCGAAGCAGTTCATCGAGGCCAAGAAGGCTGGCAAGAGCGCCAAAGCCCCTGGTCTCTTCTGGCAGGAGACGAAGAAGATGCTCAAGGCCGAGTGGCGCATGTGCATCTACTGCATTGTTCTCATGACTTGGGTACGTACTCCCCCCTTTAAAACATAAGAAACCAAATAAGAAAAAGAAAAAAACCTAACAATCTCTCCAGTTCAACTACTACTCCCACACCAGCCAAGACAGCTACACAACCTTCATGACCGCCCAAAAGGAACTCTCGGGCCCAGCATCCAAGCGCGCCTCGATCCTCATGAAAACCGGCGCCTGCGTCGGCGGCACCATCATCGGGTACATCTCGCAATGGTTCGGACGCCGCCGCTCCATCATCTGCGCCGCTCTCATCTCCGCATGCCTGATCCCCGCGTGGATCCTCCCCGAAACCGAGCGCGGCCTCTCCGCATCGGGCTTCATGATCCAATTCTTCGTCCAGGGCGCCTGGGGCGTCATCCCCATCCACCTCAACGAACTCTCCCCTCCCGCTTTCCGCTCCTCGTTCCCGGGTATCACGTATCAGCTGGGTAACATGATTTCGTCCCCATCAGCACAAATCGTCAATGCGATCGCCGAGTCGCATTTCCTAAAGTCCAAGTCCGGCAAGCGCGTTGATGCGTACGGGCCTGTCATGGGAATTGCGACTGCCATCATCGCGCTCGGCATCGCGACCACGGTCGCGTTTGGCCCCGAGAAGAAGGGCAGAGAGTTTGGCGGGCCGATTGTTGCCGCGCCGGTTGCGAAGGATATTGAGGAGGGGAGGTTGAGTGAGGAGAAGGGCGCTGCGAAGGCCATCGAGGTCGAGGATGTTGACACTAGCGAGAAGAAGATGTAAATATGTAGTTTGTGCTAGATTTTTTTTGATCGCACCTGTTGGATAGAGGACCAGGAATGAGAGTGTAACGGACAAGTAACAGTCAATTGATGGACTGCTATCGTCTCATCGCATGTTTTTTTTTCCGTAGAGGAATTAAAGCATCGTGTTTTGATGGCTTATCGAAGAAGTAGTTATGAAAAATTTTAACGAATCGATACAGAATTAAAAGAATCAAACACACAACTCCTGCTCTTACCCATCTACCTACTTCTCCTCGATTAAGTATTCACCTTAACCCTAATTATTTGTCGCAGTTGGCAGTAGAAAAGCAGGCACAAATGGATTTCGAAGTAGGTAAAAAGATTCTAAATTCGTCATTTAGTTAGTGCGTAGATTAGATTTGGGGTTTTTCATGGTGTGCATTGGAATTGCGTCATTTGGGAAAGGGATCGTCATGCAGGGAGAGCGATCGGGCATGCAGGGACGGGGTACATCACGTGATCGAGAATTTATCTCTCCGTACATACATAGGTGTGTAGGTCCCTAGCTAGGGAACTTTTCTTTTTCGGTTGCAAAACTTGTGTTGATGCCGTCAGGAAGCAGATCTTCTATTGGAATGATTTGAATGTTCGCATAGGGAGAGGGTATATTCCTTGTCATGGCGTAGAGTGTGGTAGGGGTGCGGCGGGTAGTCATGATGTTTGCCTTACCTGTGACGTTATATGGAAGAAATAGAATGAAATCAAAAAAGAAAGACAGCATGGTCCCAGACTATTGTTATCACGCTACGGGAACTAAAACTGAGTCTGATAAATCCATGTCAATGGGGGTGAACTGTTTTTCAATCGTCATTGTGCAGTAACCATGACCTACGGAAAACGAAGTCGACACGATGCTTCACATCTCGTAAACAACGCTTTTTTGTTATAAAGCGCTTAAACATTGTTACCCATCGAAAAGCAAATAATATAATAATGAATTCGCTCTGTGAAAAGATGGAACTAGAGGCAGGTTTCAGGGCCAAACAATATCTCTGGACCAAGTTCCCGGGCACATCATCACCATCAGCAAAAGAAACCACAACATCCCTGCGATCCCTCATCATTACAATGCCCCCCAAAACCCGACAGCCCCCAAAAGACACGGAACCATTCCCATCCTTCACCGACTCGCCGTACCCCATCTCCATGGAAGAACACAACACCCATGCAGGCTTGCGTCCCCTGCCCACCACCCCCATAACCTTCAAAGTCCCGCATAACCCGCACGCCAAAGACCAATTCGACTTCGAGGCCATGATAGAAGCACTCAAGTACACACCCCCGAGCAGCAAAACCTCCAAAACGCCCTTCTGGCTCCACAAATCCGACGTCCTCCCCCTCCTCCACAACATCGCTCGCGGCGCCGCGCAATGGCGACACCCGGACGTGCCCGAAGCGATATCTCTCTACGCCGACGTCGCACTCTACACATCGCAAGGGGCGCCGTCGGCGCTCTTCACCACGCTGCGACGCGACTTGCTTCGCCACTGGCAGGGCTCGCAGGATCCAGCCATCACCTTCGTCCCGGATCTACTACGCAAGGAACTCCACTTCCTTTCCGCCCTCGCCTTCGTCGAGTACCTAGCCACCGAACCCTTACTGCGCAAGCTCTGCCTGCGGAACCCGTGGCTGAGCGAGAGCCTCAAGGAGACGCTCGGCGATAAGATCGAGGTCGACACACACCCGTTTCGAAATATACCGGTCCGCACCGTGGCGGTGTGGCCGCGGAATTGTCTGAGGGAGGCGGCGGTTGTTACGAATGGGTTGGGGAAAAAGGAGGCTGGGGAGGTGGATGAGGATTTGGCGAAAGTGAAGGGTGTTTGGGAGACGTGGATGAGGCTTTGCGATGCTTTTGTTATTCTGTGTGTGGCTGGGTGTGCGCCGGCCGCGAGGAAGAAATGGAATAGTGACGAGTTTCGCTATGGGTTTAAGGAGCATTGGTAAAGGTACGTTTTGTCGTTTGAGTATGGGGGAAGGATAGACTGGCTGGTATAGCAGTCTTTGTATGATAGTCAGTTTTGTATTGTAACGATTTCTGTACTGTAGTAATTTCGGCCCTGGAGGTTATCTTTGTATTGTAGCAATTGATCCCTTTTTTTTGTCTTTTGGATTATTTGTTGGCGCGTTATTGTCCCTTCACCTCAAGCTCTCATCGTTTTTGAAAGTCACCTAGCATAATAAACCAAACAAACGCGTCCGTCAGTCACCGTGTGAGAGTGAGACCTTTATAAGACTTTTGTCTTCAACCCACGACCACTTTCGACCTTTGCAACACACACATCTGACCACCGTCACCACCACCATCACCACCACGACACAATTTGCTCTTCAGCTACCATCGAAACCAACATGTCGTACAAGCTCTCCATCGCCGTTTACGGGCCCGGAGCAATCCCGGAGGAACCCTCCCACTGGGCCTTCGTCTTCCATACCACCACCTGTTCGTTCTAAAAGAAGCTCGAGAAACAAGCTAACCATACAGTTATCCAGATATTATTATGCTTTGAAAATGGAAGTGACCACACTATATGAAGATGAATTCGCTAACATGTTACCAAATAGCAGGCCCCGAGAACACACCACCCACCACCACCGCCTCTGCCTCTACCTCCACCTCCACCTCCACCACCACCACCCCTCGCCGCAAAACCGGCAACGTCCTCCACATAATCCACCCAGACAACAACAAAAACTTCTACACATTCGACAAGCACGAGGACCACGAATTCGAGTCCAACGCGTGCAAGGGGTACTTCACGATCGCGACGCTGACGCCCGAGCAGGCGCAGCGCGCCGACAAGATCATCGCCGACGAGCCCGTGCCCAAGGTCGGCGAGGAGAACTGCCAGGATTGGGTGCTGAACGCCACCATTTCGCTGCTGATGGAGCAGCTGGTTGACGAGGAAGCGTGTCAGCGCGTAGATGGCGTCCGTGGGAAGTCGGCGCTGGAGGTTGCGGAGGTGTTGGGGGAGAGCTGGGTTCGTCCTGCTCCTCGTGAGTAGAGTGGCTGTGGTGTTGAGGGTGGTAGGAACGCTGGATCCGGTTTCTGTTTTGTAGATGCTTGGTATTCGAATATCGTGAATGTGAATCAATGATGCTCCCTCCATCCAACTACCTATTAGCTTTGATTAGGATGTCTGGTGCCATTATTCACAATATGCAAATGGAATATTCTTTCTTGATTAAGATAGACTATGGATGATTCGTGAGAGGTATCCAAGAGCAAGAAGATGGATGTAGACCATGTGCAGAAATACCTTCACCTATCCTATGTCACATACGGACAGCCTCTCACAAGGCAGCCATGAAGCTCCAAATAAATAGCCTTTTTTCAATTACTCAGCAACTATGGATCCTCTATCCAACACTTTAAGAATGATCTGGTGATTTTGCGGTGTACATCCCATGGATTTTGTGCGTGATATACGGCGGAAAGCCCTGACGTTTTCTCATATTCTTTCCGTCACTGATTGTTTGTAGCATGCCAGCAAAAGTCCCAATGCGGTATCTGGGTACACTCAGTTTCCTCCAGTTCTTCCTCTCGCAGTGGATGATGCGGATACTTGTCAATATCCTGGAACTTTGGGTTATATGAGCGTCATGGCGATTGGGTGACGAGAAGGGTACCACGGCGGTGGGATCGAAGGGCGAAGCAGGGGCGTGATAGAAGCAGGACGTGGAAAGGTGACGGCTGACAGTAAGAAAGGTGACGGTATGCAATTCTGGATAGTTTTCTTGGGGGCGGAGCGATAGATTTGATAGCCTGATTGAAGATGCCAGTTATCGTGGGTACTTGCTACTCTTTTGGCCGGCCCAGCGAGTACATTTAGTCTTCATGGCTCTTCTCTCATTACTTATGGGCCCTAGAAGTTGGATGAGCAGCTCCGAAAAGTCTTGCCGGCCTTGGCCACGTAGTCAACAATGATGCCATGGCGGAGTCGTACTCACGGGAGGGTCCACATCTGACCTGCACCTTGATGTAGCTGTATGGCAGGATTCAGCTAGCGAATGTAGTGAATTGGAGGCCGACGGATATTGCCGTTGAGAGTAGGGGAGGTGGCGTGTGGAATGGGTATGTGGTGGTCCGGTGGTGCGGTGTTGGAGGTTGTCGAAAGTCTGCCATGAGGTTGCCAAGCCCCAGCGGAAAGTTGCTGCGCAATGCCGAATCTTATAAAACCCATCTGGAAGTCCTCAACTGTCTTGAATCAGAGAATTTTCAAGTGAATGTAGATCTTGGCTGGCGTTTCGTGCATCGGTTTTGTATAAATCGGCGAGGTGACGGGGTGTTGTTGGGAGACGGACTTGGAGCAAAAAGACAAGCAAACAAACATAGCGCAGGCCACAACGACTCCCTCATATTCCATGTTAAAGAGATACCTATCCAGCCTTTCCAGCACTACCATAAGAGTCTCTAGTTGCAACTAAACATTGCAGATCAGGACAACACGGAGATCAGAAGAGTAGCTAACGTGACGCTCCATTGCCCTCTTGCATTTGCCTAGCACTTCCTATTGCAATAAAAAAAAAAAAAGATCGGAAGGCTAAAAAAATTGCAAAAATAACAAACTTGATGCGATTCGAACCGAAGACCTATAGAGATGTTAGCGATGTTCTCGACCGCTCGGCCATAGAATCACAAGTCAGCGCCACCCGTTACTTGGTTGTTGATTCTATGACCGAGCGAGGATCGATCCGATTTAAACAAAATATATAGTCCTATAATAACTAATTTGATAGTGAAGGTGTGGTGGAGATAAGCGGGATTTCAAATCACATGCCAAAGAAGGAAATAGAAGACCGGAGCTACTCGCGAGCATCGTGCTCATTGCACCAGAGCAACAGACACAGGCCCAGTGAGCAACTGTTTGGCCAGAGCGCCCTTCGAAAAGAAACACCTCCTCCTGCTTTTATCTCCAAGTCCCCTCTCGCGATGTTTCCTCTGCAATATGCCGGTAGCCAAGTACCACCTGTAGCACCACCGTTTGCACCCTTCTGCCCTTCACACCACATCTTCGACATGAAAAGCATCTGGTTATGCTATTTTTACCGTCACTAGGAAGCCCTCCTTCTTTGTACATTTCGGTGTGCTTGCCTTCTCCCAGGTGTTTGCTCCAAGTCAGCCGGCGCGTGCCCAATATCGCGACAACCTCCGCGCAATGTCCCCTCTGCTACGGCCCCTTGGCGAGCAGCTGTTTCCAGGATTTCCCTGAAGTCATGTTCTACTGCAATATCTGAGCTGTAATGCCTCGGCTGAACCTTTTCAATTGTGATATCTTCTTTGCAAGTTGGCCCCCGCGAGAATATTTTGTGGCCGGTTTGCTAACTTCATTTGCAGCAACCAATAGCCTCTACGTGGGATTCCCTACCGCAATGAAATAGATCTTCATATGCGAGAGGAACAGAGAGAAAACGGTAGTAGATGCGCGAAAATGGAAGTCACCAAGGCAAATACCAAGTGTTGGCTAACAGCTACTCAGCACAGATTCGTGGAACACGTCAACGACCGCGTCATCGTTGAACCGCATCAACTCCCCCAAATAAACACGATCCCCATGTCCTTTGGTCCTGTTTCCTCGCCTTCGTGACTACCCTCACTTAACTCGCTATCGAGCTTTTACTCGCGCAGTGAACAGCACGCCCTTACATACACTCAACCGCGCTCTATATAGCAAGTCCTCGTCGATTGAGCCACAAGAATGGAACTGGAAATAGAAAATTGTGTAAATTTGCAATTTCGGAAAGCCATAGGCACTTGCTACAGGTCACAAATGTATCAGGACAGGTGTAAATGAGCCAGCGGTAGCGTGCAGCTTGCTACAATCTTCGCAAGCTCTTGCAGCCCTGAAAGGGTGGGTCTTCGCTGGCTTGAATGCCGTAGCTTTGGATGTCTGCTTAGAATGGTGGATAGCATCTTAAATGTAGCATACGGTTATTCAAAAGAGATGCTATCATGCTATCATTGTTACACTGACATACGCAGTCTGATGACATGGCATGAGTGAGGGAATGGGGTTGATTGATTGCCAGAGGAGAAAGACCCATTGATATAACCACATTGCTTGTAGTTTGCTCTTTTTTCTTCTTCTGCAAAAGAGACAAGAATATGCCTGTTACATGTCATGAATCACGACCGCACCTTTTCTGGTTCGGCAGCTCGATTTGTCCACATCAACAATGTCGTCGGGACTTGAGCAATCGCGAAACCCACAAGCGCCTTGGTCTGCAACTTGAATCCCGCCAAGAATATACCCCGTACCATAATCAAGATTCCATTCTCTAGCGAGTTAATACCTGCCGGCTTTTCGAGCAGATGCTGCACAGTAGCTGGTGGGAGTACCTCGAGTAAGTGGGCGCGTATCTGCGGGGTAGACAGAGATGCGGCAATTGATAGCCCTACAAGACCACCTAACATTCGAAACTGAGAGATAGCGGCCGTTCCAGTAGCTGCGTTTTGATCAGTCCATCGATCATTGAGTTAGTTGTCAGACTTACCAAGGTCCTTCTTATCCATAACATATGGTACCAAGAGCGTAAGCGCAGCGTTCAGAAAGCCCACCCCAAGACCTGTCATAACCTGATAGGCGTACTGTGCTTTATCGATTTTAGTAACATCGTTGATTCTAGTGAGGAGCACCAGACCGATGATCTGCAAGATTGTTCCAAAAAGGACCACCCAACAGGGAGGGATTTTGAATTTTCCCATCAATGCAGCGGAGAGTGAAGACCCGCCTGCTACGAGAACCCCGAACGAGAGAAGCTTAATAGCTGCAGGCAAGGGTGCGAGACCATGTACAGTCATGAACTTTTGAGGAATCTGCACGGTGCAGACGTAGAGAACGGCCCCGACGAGAAAGGAGTTTCTGGTCGCTGTCTTAGTCAGCGATCACATTTGGTGGCGCACGACTCACATTATCATGCCTATCCGGATGCGGTTTTGAATAAATCTCCATGGGAAAACAGGTTCCGGAGCTTCTCGACGCGTAGTGACAAACCATTCCCAAACAAGGAATACCGCAATGAAGGGAATGCTGGACAGAATTAAGGATAGTACAACAGCAGAATGCCAAGAAAATCCGACTTCGGCCTGCTGAAGGCCAGTAGATAAGAGGATTGAGGCCCCGAGAAGAGTGAATGATCCTAATACGTCGACTTTGCGGAGTGATTCGGAAGAAAACATGTGGCCAAATCCAACATTTTGGTTTCCAGTCAAGGTTGGACTCCCGAGTCTACGTGGAAAGACAAAGTACACCGTGGGCAGAAGTACAACACAAGCCGGAACACTTGATTGCACCGTTAATGAGGAGACAAAGTTTTGTGGGGCAGAGAACTTACTTGAGAAGAAAAATCCATCGCCACGTTCCCCCTTCTGTGATTGCACCACCCAACAAGGGACCGGCAATGACGGCCAACGTAATAACAGCAGTGAAGATGCTCATATACAAAGGCCATAAGCGAGGTGGATAAAGCTCGAACATAGAAACTTGTGCAATGGCAAAAATACCACACGCACCAATTCCCTGGATCCAGCGGAACTGGATGAGTTGCATCAGGCTCTGGCTCGCACCACATAATGCGGAGGAGATTGTGAAAATGGCTGTGTAAACAAGCAGAGCAAAGCGTCGTCCAGTTATGTCGGACCATTTTGCCCATATCATTTGAAATCCTAAGCAAATCAGTGTTGCACTTGGCTCGACGATGTCTAGGGGCCTTACCACAGTAGGTCAACATGTACGCTGTGAAGACCCAAGAGCTTTGTTCGTATCCCCCAAACTGCTCCGTGATGCTGAGCAAGGTCGTGCTCGCGATTGAGGATTCCATTTGGACCAAAAATATCAGAATCAGAAGGCTTAATGTTGCCAAGTGGAGTCGCCATCCTTTCACGCTATGATTCTCAGCGTCTATGAGACCTCTAACCTCCTGGCCTTCACTGTCTTCATTCTTAAGGCCTTCTGCTAATTCGGTGTCGGAAGCGGCGGTTCCAGTTTCAACTGGCACTGCTGGTGCAGCATTCGATGTCATTTTTTTTTACACGTTCCAAGGTTCAGTGGGGCGAGATCGAGGCAGAGCGAGCAGTTACAAAGTCGAAAGGATAAAGATAACGCGGGGCTCCCGCTTCATAGGACCGCAGCGTCGGTACTGAGCGTCGTTACGCCCAGCAATATGAGCTGCTTTCTTGAGTTGGATGCATTTAACCGGAATAGTGTGTAATTGAGACATCAATGTTTGCGGCACAGCTACTCCCCCCGACGCTTTGCTGTACGGCGGCGTAGCAGTGCTCTCACGCCATGTCTGCCGTAAGATTTCGCCCGTAATATGGACAAAGTAATACGCTAGCCTCTAGCGGGAAGAACCTATCCTAAAAAAGCTAGCGTGTTACTTTGTCCCCAGCTGTGTCCCTCTTGGGCAAGATAGCAAAGCCGACGCGGGGGATCGACTTGGAAGCATCTTATGACCTGGGGGTAGTGCCCATAAGAAATGACCCCAGGGCCAGCTGATCCACAGCTTACTCAAGAGAACAGATTCAATCCTACCGAAGCGTCTTCAGAAGCTTCTGTGTTTGCCCGCAATCCGATATTCCTCTTTACAAAGTCTGTCCCTAGATCGCAACAAAGCAAACGACATCACTCAAAATGGGCGCTCTAATTGTACTCGCAATTGTCTCTTTCTTTGGCTATGTAAGTTGAAAATCCGAATCGAGTATGGCCGTAGGAATTTACACTTTCCCCAGCTATTAGCCATCACTATTCACAACCTCTATTTTCATCCGCTGGCTCACCTGCCTGGCCCATTCTTATGTCGCGTGTCCGTCTTGCCATCATTTTATCACGCGGTCAAACAGGATCGTCATGTCTGGCTCTGGCGGCAATTCCAGTTATATGGCCGCAAGTTTCGTGCCGCGCCGAACCTAGTGGTCTTCAATTCTCCCGATGCATACAACTCTATCCATTCACATAAGGCAAACGTAAAGCGGTCCAAGTTCTACGATGTTTGGTCCCGCAATGCAGATGATGTTAATGCACTGATGACGTCCGACGTTGAGATCCACGCCAGGAAAAGACGCCTTCTGAATTTGGCGTTCACTGATCATTCAGTCAAGGCCGCAGGCCCTTTCATTGCGAAGCACATTGATCGATGCAATGAGATCTTAGCAGACTCAGCAAAACAGAACGATGATGGATGGTCGTCTCCTCGTGACATCACAATGTGGTCTAAGCACCTGGTTTTCGACATCTTGATGGACTTGTGCTTTGGGGCCACAATGAACACGAAAGAACCTGGTGATAGCCCGTTGAAGAAGGTGCCACTGGCTATTGACGATTTTGTCAGCCACAACTATCCTGTAAGTAACAGCAAAGATCTCAAGCTAATAGTTCTACGAGATAAGTACTGAAGCGCCGTCTAGATAACTAAAATACCATTTTTTGACCTTCTGGCCTGGCTAAAGCCTCGTGGTCTGGACCCTCTTCTCGAATTTGTCATTCCTCGAACAATCAAAGACCACTACGCCTTTGTAGAAGACATGGTCACAAAGCGCCTAGAAGAGCAGCGGAAACGGGAGACGGAGAAGACTCCGATTGAGAGAGAAGACATGCTTCACTTCCTGTGCACCGCCAAAGACCCTGACACTGGCAAACCAGCCTTCGGCTTCACGGAGTTGCTGTCAGAGGCTAACCTGCTCATAATGGCAGGCTCAGACTCCACATCCATTACAATAAGTGCCTTGTTCTTTTACTTGACCCACAACCGGCGCGTCTATCTAAAGCTGGTCAAAGAAATCAAAGAGACATTCGCCAGTCCCGAAGATATTGTTCATGGGCCCAAGTTGATGACTGACTGCAAGTACTTGCGAGCTTGCATCGATGAGGCTTTGCGTCTAGCACCCCCGGTTCCGAGCGAGTTACCAAGAGAGGTGTTGCCGGGGGGAACGACGATCGCAGGCGAGCACTATCCAGGCGGTGTCATTGTTGGGACACCGCACTGGGCCATGGGGCGAAACGAAGAGCAGTATGGGGACGCGTACACCTTCAGGCCCGAACGATTTATCGTATCGGATGAGTTAGATTCGCTCAATACTGAGGAGGACGTACGTATGCTTAAACGAGGGCTTCATACCTTCCTCAAAGGACCGGGAGATTGTGTGGGACAAAAGCTGGCCATGCTTCAGATGTGCATTGTAGTTGCTAGGACACTGTGGCGAATGGATGTGAGACTGGCTCCGGGCACGGATGTGGGTGCGGGTAATGAGGGTCTGGGGTGGGGTCAGAGGGATCCCAGGCAGTATGTTGTGGGCGATGCTTACATAGCATTGCACAAGGGGCCTGTGGTACAGTTCAGAGTACGACAGGACTGAACAGTACGGGATGATGTACACAAAAGTCCTCAATTAGCTGAGTGGACGCAGGAGAATCACATCGTAAAACAATGGATAAATCAGAAAAAGCTCATCATGTTTAGATCATGAGAGGACTTTATATATGTACATGCTGGCTGTTTGCTTCACCATGCGATAGCTATTTGCTAGCAATCAATGAACCAAGGAAATCTATGAACATGGTGTAAAGCTATGGGATATCATACTAAACCACACAAATCGTGACAATGCCGTACTTTTCAATGAATGCCATGACGCTGTTCCAACAGGCTTCGACAGGCACGGTTAGATATGCCCATGTTTGTGCTTCGGCATCCTTGGAAATCACTGGAAAAAGTGGAATCGGATGATGCTAATTGTATTCCTCTATGAAAAGGGGACAGTAGTATATACAAGACAAATATGTGCTGAAAGTGAAGGAAAGAAGGACTGGAAGAAGTACAAGCAGAAATCTACTGGATGCCATCGAACTACTTGATGCAGTACACCATCTCGACTAATCCAGCTCTAAATGAATAC
Organism: Periconia macrospinosa; assembly: GCA_003073855.1. Lineage (NCBI taxonomy): Eukaryota > Fungi > Ascomycota > Dothideomycetes > Pleosporales > Periconiaceae > Periconia > Periconia macrospinosa. Next base: position 164,916 of record KZ805374.1, read on the forward strand.
CGTAGCAGGGAATAGCAGTTTTCTCAACCCGCGGTGATCATCTAGACTCTAGCAGTTGCGTTCAAAGCCAGGCCCTCGAGGATAACAGCGAAAGCCTTCTCGCTGATCATGAAGGTAGGTAGAACAGGGAAAGCACCTGGCACACTCGGGAAAACCGAAGCATCCACCACTCTCAAACCATCAACGCCGTGAACCCTGAACTGAGAGTCCACGCAAGAGGTGGTTTGATTGACACCAATCGCGCAAGTCGATGAAGCATGGTGACTGAATGTATCGTCCATGATAGATTGACCCATATCTACACCTGGAACAGGTTTGACGACCCTGTAGGGGCCATATGGCGCACCGATGCTCTCGAATGCATCCAAAGTCCATTGGACACCCTCTACGAGCGATTGCAAATCCTTCTCACGACCCTCGGCAAAGAAGTTGAATGCAATTTCAGGAGTATCTTGTGGGTCCGCACTTCGGAGCTTGACGGTTCCTGCGGTGTTGCGCATTTGCATCTTCACTACAGACCAGAAGAAGGTTTCCGGGGGAGTGTAGTTGGTGCCGTATCCTGGGAAGAAGCCTTCGAAAAGGGCTCCAGCTGCACCGAACAAAAACAAGTCTGCATCGGGGGTTTCGGCTACGCTGGTTCGGTACAACGCTGAGACGGGTGCAGCGCCGATTCCGTATGCGCCGCTACCGTCTGCTTCCCACTGGCGCAAGCAAGGATCGCCAGGTGCCCTCCACGTGCAGTTCATGAACACAGATTCAAAAGGTCGTGCGGCTTCAACGTGGACGCCACCTTCGTAGTTATCCTGGAGATTCGTGCCAACGGCGGGGAGATCGACCACCACAGAAATGCCATGTTGTGTGAGCTCGTCTGCAGGGCCAACACCACTGAGCTTCAGAATTTGAGGCGTGTTGAACGCGCCACCTGAGACGATGACTTCACGGGTCGCAGTCACGTTTCCAGGCGTTCCCCTTTGGAGCCCGTTATGGCGTTGATCGGCGCGGTAAAGCGCTTGGCCGTGAAGGTATTCCACACCTACTGCACGTGGCTTGCCACCAGTTGTGCTGTTTTCAAAGATGATACGCGTTGCGAGGGAGTTAGTATTGATGGTCAACGGGTAACGGTGAGTACCATCCGCGTTGTATTGGTTGACGGTGTCCATGAGGTATGACTGAGCGCTGCTTCGCCTGTGTTGGGCATCGTAGTGTATGGGTATGTTGAATAGATCATTGGCCTCGTAGCGAGTGTCGTCAAGACGGTTCATGTCTCTTTGCATCAATTGAAAGATCTCATCGGTGCTGTTGGGAAAGTGGCCTACGGAGTTATACAGCGTACGGATAATCTCCAGGAAGCCGGGCTGTCCCCTAAGCAACTCCACGTCGTTGTGGTTGGACTGGATATCAATTAGCGTCTTCACAATCTGATGGAGAAGGAAGACATACATGGATGTACCCGTCAAATCCGTGCCCTTGGCTTCCGGTACCATTGCTAGCGATGTAGTTGGAATGCTCCAAGCGCTCATAGTATGTGCGCATGGACGTTGCTCGCCATGTTTCGTCCCCTGTCAAGTCCGCAATCGCGTCCCAGTCCCTATCAGGTGGAAGAGCAAAATTCATCGCGTTCACCATGCTGGATCCGCCCAGACTGGCTCCGCGAGGGTAATATATGCCCAGAGGCTCAGAACCTTCGGGAGGATCAAGACCAACGTAGTAGTCTTGCTCTGGCGTCCGCCAAGTGTATTTCGTGTCGCGGTAAGCCTGTGTTTCGTTTTCATAGTGACTCACGAAAAAGGACCACGTCGCTCTCTGTAATCGCACGTTCAAGTTAGTATGGTGTTATGGGCCTTGGACATTTCAGGATTTTGGCTATACGCACAGGTTCTTCGGAGCCTTCATTGGCACTACCGAAGTGAATTAGCACGAGCAGACAAAAAACACTAGAGACACTTACAAACTGGGAACTCTTTGAAGCAAGTCATCACCACGATTCTCTCCGGCTTCAATCAAATAAACTGAATGGCCGGCACGAGCGAGATTGGCTGCGAGCGGTCCGCCGCCTGCACCTGAACCAATGATAACGTACTCGTACTCATTGCTCTGCGCCAATGCATCAGAGAACAACAAGGCAGCAGCGCCAAACAAGAGGGAATACATGATTGGAGGAGATCAGTCGATTTTTGGTGTTCGAAAGAATGACAATGGAAATGTACTCGGCGATGAGAGCACTATGGTTTCTTTCGTTCGCATGGTGTATGCACCTTATATATTCGATACTGGCTGCCAGCAAATTAATTGTCTTGCGATCATTAATCCACACTTCATACTCACTTCTCAAAATCTCGTTCCATGACATCGCTACACTCCACATGCTATTACGCGTTGTCCAAGAGTTTTCTGGCGGAATGTCGCCGTGGCTGGGCCGGAGATAAAAGCGTGGGAGTATCCGGAGGGTAAGAAATTAGCCATCCGGGGGGGGGGGGGGGGGGAACAAATACCCAACCGGAGGTGAAAACAGCACATATCCGACATTTAAACTATAATGCCATAACCTTAACCCAATGACATTTTCTACACATTAATTGCGTGCACCTTGTCGCTAGGGAAATTTGCTTTCTCTAATCCAGTCTTGGCCTCGCCCTTCAAGTAGTAATTAAGAGAGAACGTACGTATTCCAAGGCCAGACCAAACTAGGAAGTAGAGGTGTGGATCATTGTGCATGCGCGTAGATCCGCAGAGGATATATAATAAATACGGTTGATGAACGGAGCTATGATGGTTTATCGCTTTTAGTTCCGCTGTGGCCAAGACATCGTAGGAGCATGCCAAGTGCGGAATTTGGGCGTAATGTCACTGCTAGCGACATAGCCCCCATTCGTCTGTCAGCACTAAAGTAAACATTGTTGTAAATCAAGAAAGAGTTCGCGCCTGAATTCGGGCACGGGAACGAACTTGTGGGGAGGCATATGACCATTTGTAAGGACGGGGACCTCGCAGGGGCATGGAGCGGAGATAGTGACTCTTGTAATATACAGTGCTCCATAAGATTTCGGTAACCATCGCAAGGATTGATAATATCACTCACGGTATCGACCCAGGTGGCAGGACTACTCAGAAACGTCCTTGGCAAGGAGCATACACACTGGTAACTTCACAGTCACGTGACACGGTGCTATATACCTAGGTATAGCCCTGTCTTATTACTGTCGCTTGCATCAGAGGTTCCGTTTGCTGCTGAAGTTGTCAATTCTTCGCGTTCAGAGTACGCTCAGAATTCAGAGGTATACTATCCCAGCTTGATTACCGGTCGGGCGGAGGCTCTGTAACACCCATGATATATGGGTGCGGATCTGTAGGTGTTAATATGGTACCCTGCATGTAGTTTGGACATCCAACATATATGTACGAGCACTAAGGGAACGCGAAATAGAGAAACCAGGGACAAGAGGATGATATCATGGAGTTGAATTGCGGCTGCATAATTAACTGGTAATAATTCACTAACAGTCAGAGAAAGGTATTAAAAAATCTTGGAAGGTAACTTACCGACCACCATGAAAGATTATTCGAGGCGCAACAACGCAGCATAATGCATACCACTCTCTTTCACCCTTATCTCTGTATGATATACGCTCCTCGCAGCGTGTCTAGTTCCGATTCATACTCTTTGCCCATGATACGATTGATGGACCCTTGCTTACCCCAGCTAGTTGTAGCTTGAACATTGAAGACTGCCGTGGCCCAGTCCCAGTACTCTGGATAATACCCTGAAACTGAACAATCCAAAATGGCTACGACCCTTGTACCATCTACGATGATGCTCCTCGGATGCAGGTTTCCATGTGTCATCACAATATCATGGTCTTTCAAAGCACGGATCGAATTGAAGGTCCTGTTTCCTCTCCAACCATCAATTTGGTTTTTAAGGGCAGTAATCATCCCTTTGTTAAATGCGTCCTCGGACAGGTATGGCCCGTAGTGGCCAAAGAAGTGAGCGAAGAGCTGCAACTCGCAGGCCGAACGATCAAAAGATCCAATAAACCGTGCACGGTTGTTCCGAAGCTGGGAAAAGATACCTCGGAGCTGCCAGACGATCTCATCTTTTTGTATTTGGCTCAGTGTTGTCGTCGATAGTCGATAGTCGATATCGAATCTTTTCATATCGATCGACTATCGATCGAATCTAAAAAAAAAACTCTAATGCATTGGCAAGCTTCATAAGAGACGTACATTATTATGTCCCCGCTACCAAGAGCGAAGGGTTCCATTTCATTTTTGTGTCTTGAGTTCGCAAAAAAAAAAAAGATTATGTACGATCTAGAGTACAGTCTATTGCGAATACTATCAGCCCAGCGGATGAACAGCCACACTTTATCAGAGGTGCACGTCGCACTTGCAGAAGCCTGCCATTTGCTCTTCTGGATCGGGCCTCGGGGGCTGCCACCGGAAATGAAGCTGTGCGATCGCTTCATCGCTTGGCTCAAAGAAGCGCTTGCCGATTTGGTCGAGCGTACCGAAGCGCCATTTTTCTCACCGTCGTACACACATGTACGGTCAAGCAGCCTTCCGGCACCCTCGCCAGAACGAAAGGTATCCGACACAGGTATCACGTCGTGTTCATCCGCTCTAGATGCGGCGGTTCTATGGTGCCTTTGTATCGGTACGCTGGCCTCGAGCGCACATCTAAGGCCCGACAATCCATGGTACAGAGAGCAGTTCTGCCGGCAAATGGAAAAGATGAGTTTGCGAAATCGAACGGAGCTGAGGCAAGCACTATGCCCATTTCCTAATATCGAGGGGTTTCCTTGGATGTGTACACAAACTCTCGACCGCTTTTTCAATGCGCCAGGCTGGTAGTACTAGTTGTACACGGGGCGTGTCTGAACGTCATTTGGTATCCACCTGCCCGGCCTAGGAGGTGGGATACTCTGGTATTGTAAAGGCTGAAGTAACTAGTTCACAGTCGCAGACCCATCACGGGCTCCTTGCGGGATTGCTTGGTGGCTCAAATTATAATTAACCTATCTTCACAATAGGAGCTGTCAAGCCCTGGATTCACCTGGGCAGCGTAGGCTACAAGGTATTCCGTTACATATTAGCTACTACCAAGTGCACTTGTTGGCTCTCAACCAAGCTTCATGTCATCTACTTGTAGCGATGGTTCTGTAACTGTATATGATTCGTCCAGCCATCAGCTACGCGAAACGAAAGGCAAACGGTCTTGCAGACGAAGAGATATTGAACATGTAGCTCGTCCTCAAGTGTATAAAGTTGATACGGATACCCAGCGGATATCCTGAGCGTTCTCCTTCAAACATTTCCACGAATTTAATCTTTCACATTCATCATGTCGACCTCGATCATTCGTAAGGGGCTATCTATACCTTATAAAAATGGCTTTTGGGTATTTCTTTTCAAAACTTTATTTGTTAGCTGCTGTGATGCAGTGTTGAGAGGCTGATATAACAGCAGAGCTGGGTAAGCCAGGCGTAGAAAACATCACTTGGCGATGGGGAACAGATCATCCACGACAGAAAGCTCACCCTCTGTCCTGCAAATATCAATTGGTCTGTACCAGAACTCGTTAAAGAATGCCTTGAGTGCAACGGCTTCTTCTTGTATTGCTGCTCATGCAACAAATTCCTACTAAGCCCTAGATTGGCTAAACAATCAACCAATTAATCAATCAATCCAATACCACCCTTGTGGCCGTACATCCGTTTCTTTCTTAGCCTGCGCGATTTGGTACAAGCCAGTGTATAGATAATGCACAATAGTATGGCCAGTATCCTCGTCCAAGTCCCTAACTCGTTTGCGACTGCCCCATTTGGATTGAATATTCCACTTGGGCGACTTGGGAATGTATTATCTGTGAACGCTGTATTTTTTTCATTCTCCAATAGAGCAAAGATTGAGGTGGACGTCGCACTTGCAGAAGCCTGCCATTTGCTCTTCTGGATCGGGCCCCGGGGGCTGCCACCGGAAATGAAGCTGTGCGATCGCTTCATCACTTGGCTCAAAGAAGCGCTTGCCGATTTGGTCGAGCGTACCGAAGCGCCATTTTTCTCACCGTCGTGTACACATGTACGGTCAAGCAGCCTTCCGGCACCTTCGCCAGAACGAAAGGTATCCGACACGGGTATCACGTCGTGTTCATCCGCTCTAGATGCGGCGGTTCTATGGTGCCTTTGTATCGGTACGCTGGC
>KZ805375.1:0-53177 GCA_003073855.1 Periconia macrospinosa
TTGACGAGCCTCCACAGGCGCGGGATCGGGATTGAAATCGACAAGTTGACGAGCCTCCACAGGCGCGGGATCATAAGCAATAGTCTGGCGAAGTTCGATCTGTGTACTCAAATCAGCCAGTTTATCCTGATCAGCAGGACCACGATCCTACCTCGGCTTTTGGTATGGGGGCCGCAACTGCAGACATTGCCATGAAGGCCATTACAAGGAGCGAGGCACAATACATCTTTAATATGAAAAACTGAAATTAAGAATTGGCGGGTTAGATCTTGAAGGTGTTTGTTGGGAATGAGTAAGAGATTGTGTGGATTTTCAGAGCCAGCTGAAATGTGAAGGGAGAAATCCTGGAGGTAAAAAGAGTGGTTGTCGCTGCAATTGAGAAGAGAAGAGAAGAGAGGAGAAGAGAGGAGAAGCAAGTGGAATTTATGATGTTGACTCGAAGCATATTCGAGGCTTTGTGTAATCCTTCGAAACACGGATCAATATCCACCATCACACACCTGGCGCGTACCTCAATGCGGGATTACACCAGCTGCAATGAACCACCACCCCATTATCAACCATACCATCCCATAGCAAGACTATGATTGGAAGGAGATTACGGAGCATAAAGCTGAGAGCATGGATTTGCTTGGGTGAAACACGATGGCAGGCATAGTTGGAACACGGAACGTTGGGTTGGCACTCTGAGAGGCGGGGTTGACGCATCGATGGTGGGAATAATCACACAAATCCTGCAGTATAGTGAGCGCTACGAAATAATGGCTTTTTCACGAATTTGATAGAGAACAATCAATCATGATTTTACACTTCGTTTTCACCTTAATCTCTGGAATTTGAACATCAAATGGTGACCAATCGTAACCGTATGATACATGATGTGTGTCTCGGCGGCGGCTTGGACCTGCAGGTGGGAAGCAAGCGATTGGCCATAGTCCGGCGACGAGCTAGAACCCCAGTCATGATACAGACCACTCGAGCGGCCTAAGGAACTTCATCACATTATCAACCTTCACATGATTTACCTATCGGCTCTCCGATTGGTGCGCTGAGAAAACTTCAATATTCATTGCGTCGAAAGTTTAGACCAGGGCAATGCTGTCCAGGACGCCTGTGGTGTTATGACGTCCAAAAACTCGGCGTCAATCGCATGTTATGTCTTCGAGATATAAAGAACATGAAGATGGCATGAATGCCCTAGTATTTAGGGCTTTGATGTACAGATCAAAATGCGAAAATAATCACTTAAGACCAATATGCCATTCACACAACCACTTGTCGCATCCATACTGATACAACGACAGTACATACATAATTCACTGAGGGTCCTTGATGCCTTGCAGCTTCTAGGGACATGGGTCTCGGCTTGAACATGGGTTTGCAGAGTTCTGCAGCTCGTCCCGCGCTTTCGCAGTAGTTGAGCACCCTCGCCGTATGCATGTAACGGTCGTCACAGACCTCGCCGGGTCAAACCAAGCTTTTCCACCCATTCATTCATCAGTCATTCGTCGACTATTCGTCGGTCGTTCATCACAGGTCACGATGAACATTGAGAATCACACCGACCTTTTGTTTTTATGTGATATTTCAGCGCTAATTGTCAGCTTTTTCATCATACAAATATTGGAACGGGACTTGGAGGATGGTAGTGTACGGTCGTGGGACGAAGTCCGTAGCTGTTCAGGCCTTCAGTTTGCCTTTGTGATTAACTCATGGTAGGTGCGAGGTCGCAGATACGGCTTCGTTTTTTCAGTGACCACTGCACGTGGCTGCAGGCAATTGTGAGGATGCCTGTTCGAAAGGCCCCTCCTCAGTCCCGAGTTCTGAGCAAAATCCATTCCTCAAACTGTGCCAAACTACACTTCGAAGTCCAGTAATAGCTTAGCAGCGGGGCTATCTCTCGTTTAGATGCTCACGGTCATCGATACAGCGGGGTTGTACAAACCATTGCGAAAACATCTGATGGAGTATATCATATACACATTGTACATCATTATCATTGTTAACCTACGTGTATGCCGTTTTGAGGGTGAATGGAGTACTAGAATTGGAAAACATATGCAGATAGTCACAGACCATTTCACTAGCACGATCTACCCTAGGGCCCACTTCCCGTTCGATGTTATGTTGTACATTCCGTCATAGCGTACATGATCGATGTTTAGGCAAATGTTTCCATCCCGTATCTTTCTACAAATCCTTCGCCATATTTTCGATCGATCCCACAGTTTGTCAATGATGGTTAGATATCATGCAACAAATTTGAAGACATTTGCGAAGTTTGTTGCTCACCAGAATTGGCGGAAACATGTTGACACAGAGAAATATCTCTAACTGGCGATATTGTATCCATCACTCCATACTGAAATCTCTCCAGATTGTAATCACTTTTCCCTTGACCCAAAAGACAGTCAAAACGCCCACCTTCTGCATTTGGCACCATCCTACCTTCCCCCAACATAGTCCATCAAGTCCGGAGCGAAGACGGGGCTTTGTCGGCATAAACCGCCTGGTGATTGAATGATTTGTTGACAAGTTCAGCTGCAATACGGCATGGATACGTTCAATGGCAACTCATACGTTCCCCACCATGGACTATAGCCTAGGCAAACGTCTTCCCTCGCCTATTATACCGATTCACCTTCAAATGTCTGCAGAAAGCGCACCTATGCATAGTTGTCACTCCTACTCACCGTAAAACACTTCGACATAGCCACACACTAAATTTAGCTCCCGGAAACTCTGTTTACCGCTGCGTAGCCGCCCTCATTGACCAGGTGTCGGCGCGAAACTAGGGTAGAGTTTCATGATCTGCGGGGGCGGGAACTAGGCGCTTATCTGCAGGAGTTGTCCTGCATTGCGGGCGCTTACAGGGGTGGCAGGCGCTAAGTGTTTTGTGTGGGAGGTAGGCGTTAAGGCATTCATGCGTTGTAGATTGTACGCGCTGAAGTGACGGATTCAGCTTCATGCATGTATCATGATGTTGCCTAAAAGTTGCTTTGGGAAGCAGGCGAACTATTCCGTCGTCCTTCAGAAAGGTTCTCATTGAATCTAACTTCAACTCACAATCCCCTTTCGAGGCGGGAGCCTAAACGAATCTCGAAACAGCGCAAAGGAAAAACTAAAGATATATATGAGCATGGAACGATACTCAACTAATGCAGCTATATTTATCGCCTACCTTTGAATTGTTCTGCTAGAGCTATATTTTCCTGCTTCTGGCAGCTATTCACCACTTAGTTGTGAGTGCTTGCTGTGCCGCAGCGCTTAAGGCTAGCTAGGACAATTGTAGACTCGAGAGGAAACAAGAAACACTACGAAATGCGAGTCTAGCAAAAATATGTTAGCTTTCGGCGCGTATTCTCAATTTTGGCAACCGCAATCTTAACCGAGCCTGCGAGGTATTATCATTAAAAAAGTTAGTGATTGATCACCACCTGTTTGCATCAAAATAAGATGCGACATCACGATTTTTGGTTCGCTCTCAATGTAACAACTTTCCTCGTCATTCTTACCATGCATTGATATTGGTCGCCTTTTTGTTTCAGGCCTACACAGTCAGCTCGTCAAATTTCATCAACGTGAGATGGCCCCATTACTTCGCCGTCCGGCCCGTGCCCATGGAATCGAACAACTCGACCGCCGGCATCATGATGAGAATGAAGATTGCTCATATCCACCACCTTCTGGCGAAATCTCAGATAAAAAACAACCACTTGATATTACGCAAAAGCTCGAAAAGAAGCTTGCCGAGCTGAACGCTTCCGAAAATGTGTTCAAGAGATGGATATATGAATTAATCACACTAGCTATCGCAGTTACGTGTATGGCTTCTATCGTAGTGATACTGTCAAGAATCAACGGCACGAATCTAGTGGTACGGAACATCGGAATCACTGCATTTACGGTGCTGTCGAAAATTACTTCTGCAGCTCTTTTGCTACCTACTTCTGAAGCTCTTGGGCAATTGAAATGGAATTGGTCAGTCTTATCATGATGAACATATTGTTGCTGGAAAAAAACAAAACCAAGAACGAAATTTGGTCCATGCAACTATCAATCTATTACTTATATCAGCCGCTGACAAGAAGGTATATCAGGTTCAACGGAAAAAGATCGAAGGAGATGTGGGACTTCGAAATCTTCGATAAGGCATCTAGAGGTGCATGGGGCTCGATGTTACTTCTATTCCGTACAAAAGGGCGCTCCTTAGCTGCGTTAGGGGCTCTTTTAACCCTTCTGTTGATTGCCAATGACACATTCTTCCAACAAGTAATTGAGTACCCGCAACGATGGTCACTTGAGCGAAACAGTACTATCTCAAGGATTGTACAATACAACCCAGAGAACTCGGTAGAGTACGGTTCACTGCAAGAGGTTGAGATCCGAAAAGCAGACGAAAGTTTACGGTCCACCATGGAATCATTCTTCTACAAAAATGGTACGTGCAAGCTCAAACTAGAATATTGTATCTAGAAGTACGTGAGCTAACTATGTTAGGAACACAGCCGATATCAGCTGGCAATAGCACGCGGCCTGATATACCCCTCTCGTGTCCAACCAGCAACTGCACATTTCCTGAATACAAATCCTTGGGAGTGTGTTCTAAATGCGCCGACATAACCGAGACTCTCGAGTTTCGTTGCATGAATGCTACGGCAGACTGGATACCGAGGGTCCCATTCAGCATGAACGCCAATAAATACATATACCCGAACACCAACATGTGTGGATTCTACATAAACGCTACTAGCGATAGCCCGATTTTAATGTCTGGTTATACCACCGCTGCAATCAATACATCTACAATACAAGCTCCATCTGGCCAAGCTTTGATGCTGCGCATGATACCATTGGAAGATCCAATAATCACGTATCAATCATATTGGGGTGGCTCCATAAAATTTCAAGATGTGGGAAACAAATTGATCAGCACGATTGTTGTTGCAGCAAGAGATGGAATAGAGAGTGTATACCAAAACAAAACCCCCATTGCACACGAGTGCATTCTTGCTTGGTGCGTCAAAACGATAAAGTCTTCCTACCAGTTCGCTACCTATCAAGAAGAGATTGTTTCTAGCTTCATGGAGACGGGCAATCTTACATCTCCATGGACTAGTCAAGATCTGAGACTCCCAGAACTGAACGGCACCGATGTCATTTATAATCGGAATATCTCAATAAAGCCCCCAAATGACAACGATACCTATGGAATGACGAATCTTACTCACTTCAATGTATTCGCTCTGTTCAACGACGTGATACCATCCTATCTTACCATGGACAATGCGACCGCCAAGACAAAGTATAGATATCGAATTTTTCGAGTCGGACCTTTATATCGCCGGACTGAAATGAAGCCATGGCTGCCTCCGAACAGTGTTTCTCATCACTTTGAGCGGATCGCAACTGCTCTTACAAATCAAATCCGCTCATCCGAAGCTCGTGAGATGGTACTGGGGTCCGCTTACGAGATCGAAACATTCGTACTTGTTCGATGGGAGTGGCTTAGTTTCCCTTTCGCTTTGTTACTTCTTTGCATCGTTTTCCTGGTGGCAACAATGATCAAGACGTCGCGAGGAGCCGGCAAGGAAGGACCCGGTATTTGGAAGACTTCAGCTATGCCTGCGCTGATCTACAGCCTTCCCAACGACGCGCAGAAACAGTTCACTTCGCCACAATCTGCAAACAAGAACTCAGGGGATGCCAGAAAACTGAGGGTGAAGCTGCACCCGGAAAAGGGTTGGAGAGTTTCTGGACACGTCTATAGCCCCACCACACCAGTCATAGTTTGTGCATCAAATCAACCCCCACCAGGTTGGATATGATGTGACAGGGCTCAGTTCATGATTAGCCAGCAGTTTAGATTATATCTTTTACCAAAATTACTTTCTGTGAACCGCGCATCTTGATTATGTTATGGATTTGGCCTCCGTTTGTGGTATTCATCTGCCTCCGGAATCGATGACCACCACACATCTTCTGTAACGTATAGATGTACCGTGCGTCTACATTTTCAGCGCTTAAGCACACTCCCATGCAGCGCTAAGAAGAACTAGCACAGTTCTTCCTATCATTGCTAAACACTTCAAACGAGTGAAGTGCGAGGGGGGCGGCGTAGTGTCTCAATGATCTCGAGCGAGTTTGAGCTATAAAGAGCCTGCTTCTCACCCCAAGGAAGTTTTTAGATACCGCCGAAAAAATATATTCAAGGTACCCTCTCGATTAGCTAAAAAAAAATTCATTTGCTAATGAGAGTGGAAGCGAGAACGAGAAACAGACAGTTAAATCATACCGGCCCCGGCAATTTTATGCACTATTGAAGATCACAGAGATGCACGGGGGTCATCTACTCTTGATAGCTGGGGTTATTCCAATGTTGAGCGCAGCTCCTAACATAGTTGATTTAGTTTGTGTAAGTGTAGCTAGCACTTGGTTAATGCAAAAGGCTGATGATGGTTTAGGGATCCCAAGGCAAGCGAGCCATAAACAAACCACGGATTATTTACTGTGTTAATACGGAAGGAGATGCGTGGGGTACTGTGAGAAGAGCATCCATTGATGTCGGTGCAGACTGATTGAGTGGCTTAAATGCCTGTTACTCTAGCAAATGTTTGGAAATATATTGTTACGAAGATCAGACTAGTGTTCATGAGTTTCTTCTGTTATTAAATGTAGGATCATAAACACTGTGCTAGCTAGCCTAACTAACTGGTGAACTTCCTTTCAATTTTGTTACAGGCAATAATATTCTCAGTGCTTCCAACGTGCAAATTTACAACGCGAGCATTCAATGCATCGGGGGTAACAGACCTGCAACTGCAGCGGAGATCTATCTATTGCACGTCAAGTCTGTATTCGCAAAGCTTTTAGGATGTAACCGCCCTGGGCATCTGCTGCGCCGCAGCGCCTACAGGCATTGATATGGTACCGCCCAGAAGCGAGCTATCCCAACGCGGCATATCTTTCATCGACTAAATGATACTCATAATAATGAGTCGACCCTCCGAATCATTAAGGCGGGCAATATACGAGTTGTTTCACAAGGCACACATTCGCGCAAACTATCCACCAAAAATGGCCGGGGAAGGTCAACATGCAAGCCACGCTCACGAACCCACATTACCCAATTACGATGTACCCCGTCGTTCTCGTCATCCTCACCGCCACGCGCGGGTGCACTCTCTGCCATCGTTATCAAGGTCGCCACCATCACCGCCATCATATTCTGAGGTGTCAGAAGAAAAAACGTCACTTGACATAACACAAAAATTAGAAAAGAAGCTCGCACAGCTGAACAAGTCAGAAAATGTCTTTGCACGATGGTTGTTCGAGATTGTAACGTGGCTGATCAGCGCGTTGTGCATGGCTGCAATCATAGTTATCCTGATTAAAATTGATAACCGAACTCTCTCAGGAAGAAATGCTGCTGTAACGGCATATTCTGTTCTTTCGAAACTGGCATCAGGTGCTCTATTGCTCCCAGTTTCAGAAGCCTTAGGTCAGCTGAAGTGGAACTGGTACGCACGTCAAGATGAAAGCCTCTAATCAAAAGGCACATTTGCTTATTTCTTCTAACAGGTTCAACGGAAAGAAATCGAAAGAGGTCTGGGACTTCGAAATTTTTGACAAGGCGTCAAGAGGGGCGTGGGGTTCAGTGCTACTGCTTTTTCGAACAAAAGGTCGATCGTTGGCTGCTCTTGGGGCACTTCTGACACTGTTGCTTATCGCGAACGACACATTTTTCCAGCGCGTTGTCAATTTACCGGAAGAATGGTCACAAAAGGGACGTGGAGGTATAGGTGTAAGTGTGCGGTATCAGCCAACAATTGCCCTTGAAACAAAAGCGGGGAATATTCAAGCTCAAAGCGACACCAATCTGTGGCCACTCAACCACTATCTACTCGGGAACGGTACGTATATATGTAATTGCTGGATTTGATTTGCATCCTACCTGTCGCGCACTCATCTTACTGACAGATATAAATAGGTACACGGCAAATGGCTTTTGGTAGCACTGTTAGAGCCGATGTGCCCGTATCTTGTTCGAATAGCAACTGCACCTTCACCGGAATCAACACTCTAGGTGTGTGTAGCCGCTGTGCAGATATTTCGGAAATCCTCGAATTTGGTTGCAAAACAACGTATTTTGACTGGATCAAGAACCTATCCAAGCCTTGGGATGCACCCGCGCCTATCGGGTCCATGTGCGGATATTTCCTAAATGCTACTGATCAATACCCGATCATGGTCTCAGGATATTCCACGGAAAATCTCATAACAGAGAATGGAACAGTTTCCTCTGGAGAGGCATCACTTCTTCGGATTCTACCGGTGGTTTCACAGGTTAAGAAAGTCCCTCATTGGGGAGGATCATTGAATTTTAAGGATATCCGATATCCCATCACTGATCTTCTCGTCATTGCTGCAAAGGACGGAATAGCTGGTGTATTGAGAAATGATACGCCGATTGCCCAAGAGTGCGTTTTGTATTGGTGCGTTAAAACCATTACGGCTTCTTATCAGTCAGGCAACTATAGCGAAAAAATAACCGGCACCTTTACAAACACAACACGCGGTCCTTATCCCTGGATATCTACATTATCAAATAGAGGGCTGCCCGACCTCACTTATCTTGAAAACATCACGATCACTCCACCGGGCGATGAAAAAACCTACGGGATGCACAATCAAACGCACTTTCGTGTGACCCAAATCTTCGAAGATTTGCTTCCGGTCATGGCGTCCGCAACCAAACAATCAGAACAGTTGGAATTCCGCTACAAAACCTTCCTGACAGGGGGTCCGACGCTTCGGAAATTTGCACACAATCCCTGGACATCAGCGAGTAATGTTTCGCGCAACTTCGATCGCATCGCAACTTTCATGACGAATGTTCTCAGATCGGACTCAATCGACATGGTCGAAGGTCCCGCCTTCACAATCGAAACATACATCCATGTGGAATGGCCATGGCTCACCTTTCCTTTCACGCTCCTTCTCCTTACCCTGATCTTCCTAGGCGCCACTGTTCTCAAAACCTCGAAATCCGATAACACTGGGCCGGGAATCTGGAAGACATCCGCTATGCCGACCCTAATATATGGCCTCCCAGATGATATGCAAAAACAGCTCAATACAACTTCAATCGGAACTGGTACTTCGATGGATGGTGCGAAGAAGTTGAAGATTAGGTTGCATCCGCAAAAGGGATGGAGGGTGTCGGACCAGCCTGTTAGTCCTGACTCGCCAATTGTTATAGTGAGGACAAATCAAGCTCCGCCGGGGTGGATTTAACCCATGATTTCTTAATACAGGTACTTAATAGCTACGGAATTGTGTATATATCAAATAGCATTTAATTTCTTTAAATTTTTACAAGTAGTGAAATGGTTGACAACGTGCTTAGCAACAACGAACATCGACACCGAACCAAGCCTCTCCCCTCCCCAATCATACAACATAAGAAATGCAGAACATCCATATAAAAAGCAAACGCAATCCAGCCCAATTTTCCCAAACCTAAATATACCCCGCAGCCCAAAATTCTATAATCCAGCCAAGAATAAGTAATAAAAAAGAAGCGAAAGTCCCAGAAGAAAGCCAGTCTTCCTTATAACCCCAAGCCCATGAATCATATATTACATTGAAACCATTAAATCCTCCCTTATTCTCACCACAGCCTTCCTACTTCTTTATATCCCGCGCTTTACCTTTCTCCTCCGTCCCCAACTCCACTATCGGTACCGACCCATCAAGCTCTGATGGCTCAGCTGCATGCCCGTACTTCATCGGCGGATACGGCGCCACATCTCCACCCATATTTCCACCTCTTGTATACGTGTTCTGATAGAACAACGGGTCCGCGCTCGTGCCGCTGGCACTGGTACCGGGGTATGACGACGGAGCAGGAGCGTAGTAGTTCATTGCATCGGGGTTGCCGAAAGTAGGGGGAGGAGGAGGCGGTGGTGGCGGGAGGGGTGATGTTTCTGCTTTCTTTCGCTGCCTTCGTCTTAAGAGAATGATGGCTATTGCGATACATGCTACTAATGCTAGGCCACCTAGCACGCCGCCGACGATGGCGCCAGTTGGAGGGCTTGATTTCTTGTCCGGGGTTGCGGTTGATGATGAAGAAGAGGATTGTTGGGCAGGGGAGAGGGGTTGTGTAGACGGTGTTGATGTTGTTAGAGTTGTTGGTGTGGAGGATTGGGAAGCGGTAGACCATGAAGATGTTGATGTTGGTGCTGCTGAGGACGAGGATGATGAAGGGTTTAATTTGAGGACAAAGCCTCGACTTGGTGCCATTGGCCCGTTGATACTGTAATCTTTTGGATCGCGATGCGGTCTGAAGCGAAGGACGAATTTATCGTCGGCTTTTGCGGCGGCTTCGGTTACGTTTATTGTCCATGGGTGGAAACCTGCTTGTTTGACTGAAAAGTTTGCTATTTCATAGTTAGTCCAATGAACTTGCTATCTTGTGCGTGACTCTATACGGCTATCGAAAGAGAAGGAAGTTGGACATACCGAGTAATAACTGACTATATGAATCCGATTTAAACCAACTGACGAATAAATCCACAGATTCAGGTTGCGTATCGCTACCCCACCAGCCTGCTAACCATTTGATGTTCATGGTGTCGCCGATGGTGTAAGTTTGTTCGAAATCTTTCAGTTCTCCATCGGGTTCTGTGAATTGGTTGTTTCGGGCGTGAACCGCATCGATCCACCAACATGCGTAGCATGCCGCAGCGAAAAGGGCACGCATCGTACTCCAGAAGCGCGACGCAAGAATGCAAATTCAAGAATCCAACAACTCTGCGAAAAACGCAAAGAGAGACCGAACGCGCATGCAAATCGAGGGTTGAGATGGGAGCGAAGAGGGACGAGGCCTACCCACGCAGCCCGCGCGCGGGAACCACTATGCATATGAGACAAAATGTGGAAAGGGGAGGATTGTGTCACGTTCTCTATCAGCTCTCATACCAACCGGTAAACGGCGGAATGTCCCGTTTGGTGGAGGGTGCATCGAGGCCCGAGGCCTCGTTTCAAGTTTTGAGGCCTCGATGCACGAAATATTGGAATCGTTTGCGTGGTGGCTATGTGAGGTAGCTTTCTCTAGAACTTCAGCCACTCCGTAAGGCTTGGAAATTTGCTAGAATCGATTCTTTATCTACTATATACAATGAAGAAGAACCTATAAGCTGTATACGAAGTTTGCTTTTTTGAAGCGTTTTTTTTTTTATCAAATTGATCGTCCGTTGCAACCCGTTTTCGTAGGGAGGACCAACAAAAAGGAACAAATCCGGAGTTTCACTTCGCGATACCCTGCACTGGATCGTGTTGGTCTGCACTCTGATCGATGCGCCCCTAGCGAAGAAAGCTTACCGGATTTCCTGTAACCAATCAGATATTGAACGTGGGTTTTGAGATTGGGGGCGAAGCAAACGCAATCTATATTCCGCCCGCTTCTAGAATTACCATCTTCAGCCTTCTGTGCCGAGGTCTCCCTCGTATCTCACTGCTGAACAGGGTGAGCATGACTGTTGCGTAACAAAGAAGACCGAACACATGAAAAGTGCGATCTCATCAAGGAGTTGAACTTAGGAGGACTTCCCAATTTTCTCCAATGCCTATATAGACATGAGGACATTCATTCTTGAAACCCACCGCGACAAGGGGCTTTTAATTATAGTTTTCAGTACCTCCTGAAGTTGAGTCAAATCATCTAGATATTGGCATCGGTGACAGAACGAGCGCACAGCAGCGAAGATTTGGGCAACGGAGTTCACTAGTCATCACGTGAGTGCGTATTACGTGTAACCAAGTATCAACATTCAACAGTGAATATTGACCAGTAAACAAATGTTCCGAGAAGGTAAGATAAAACACCTTCTTTTTAAAAATGTTTCAGGAATATCAAAGCTAGGTATATTTGACGTAGGATCATTTAGCTGAATGATTCAAGGTTGTTATACACCTCAATGCTGCATGATGGCATTCAATTCTTTTCTTCTTCTCTTATGAGGACTGTAGCTAGCTAATAAGAAAGACATATAATGTAGTCTCAGTCATCAATATCTCTTTATTCACAAAAATCCGCCAAAGAATATCAAGGAACATACATCCATTCCCGTTTCCCACCATCCCTCTCCCTCCTCTTCTCCACCCTCCGATTATACCACACATAAACCCCCCATTGCACCGCCGCCAGCAAAATCCCCACTGAAACCATACAAACCATAGTCCTCAGCCCCCTCCTGTAAAACGGCGCGTCCCCGCCTCTAAAATACTGGGTGCCGACCATCAATCCACTGATCGCACTCATAACCCACATAGCAATAGCCACACTGCGTTCCCCGGGCTCTTTACAATTAAGCTGCACCCAAGAGTTGTGCACAGGGTGATACCCGATTGCGAACGCGTTGACGAAGGTCCAGAGTACGTACCGCGACCATCGCCCGACGTGCGGATGTACGGAGAAGGCGATGATAAGGATGATGAGGTAGCAGGATTGTGCGATCATGACTGTGATGCCGCGTTTGTTCGTTTTATCGGAGAGCCAACCGAAGAAGAAGACTACGCCGAGGGCTATGAAGCCGCCGACGCAAGCGAGTGCATTAGCTTGGATGCGGTTGAAGCCCAGGGAGACGATGATGGAGGGTGTGTAGGTTGTTAGGGGACTCCAAGTGGAGAAGACGGCGAAAGTGGAAATGAAACTTGGCCAGCGTCTGTAGTGTTTAATTGTGCGCCAGACGAGGGATGGCGGGATGTGTAGACGTTGCGCACCGGGTTTGCGCGAGGGGTCGTCGCGCTCGAGATGGGTTTGGAGCGCAGTGAGGTCCGTTGGTTGAAAGTGAATTAGGCCTTTGGAGAGAAGGGGTTCGGGTTGGTCTGGGGATCCAGGGAGGAGGAAGAGGAGAATGATGGAGACGAGCATTGTGAAGCTTCCTTCCACTGTTGGATGATTAATTAGAGTACGTAGGAGAAGTTGCGTAAAACTTACGGAGGAACAACCATTGCCAGCCTCGCAATCCACTTCGTCCACCGAGCTTCAGAATACCCGAAGCAAGTAGAGGACTGATTGCGTTGCCCCCGAACATGCCGAAAAAGAATACCGCGACCCTTTTTGCGAGCTCACCTCTAGTGTACCATGTCGATAGCGTATAGATTCCACCTGGGATGTAACCCGCCTCGCAGAGTCCTAGAAAAGCACGTGAAACCAGAAATCCGGTTCTGTTTGTGACGAAAACCTGAAGTGTTGCAACAAGGCCAAAGATGAAGACCTGCGCCGATAGCCATTTACGAGGACCAATCTACGTCAAATGAGTTTTTGTAAATCTAATGCCAATTTTCTTTGCACGTACACGTTGCAGTATCATGTTCGATGGAATCTCAAGAACAACAATCCCAAGAAACATCAGTTGGTTACCAAGATTGATGGTATTCTGGTTGACCCGGATATTGTTCGCAAAACCATCGGTGAGTGCAGATGCGAGGTTCATGCGATCCAATTGAAAGACAAGTAAACCGAGGAAGAGTAAGGGTAGTACCGTAAAGTCCACTCTGGGATATCGTGTGTCAGTAATCTGGTAGCGAGACATTGTATGAGCTCAACAACTCACTTTCTTCTCGCTCGCAATCCTGCAACATCTTTCTCCATACTGGCAACATCGTTGGAGCTGGTGTCGCTCGGAGCTGCTCGCTCAATAATACCTTTCTCTTGATCAGACATCATAAACCAGAACCCGTATCGCTCCAAGTTTAACCTTCCAGGAAGAGTGAAATTTGAGATAGCAAGACCAATCTAAGTACCAAATCCCACCCAACCCCATCTTAGCTTATCAAAAACCACATCATCTCCCCTCCGCATCACGTACCCCAAACCCGCCGCCATGCACTTGGGACGGCATCCCATGCACCGCAAACCACGCCGATTCCAATTGCCTAAGATGCCGAATGACTTAGCTAGCGGCGCTCACACCAATGGTGATGGTGTTGGCGGATCTTGGGGGATTCGGCCAAGATGTGATGAGGTGAAATCTAGACAGATGTCGCCATATCGACCCGCTATATCGTCAAAGATAGCGAGCCGAAGACGCAATTCGCGTAAGTTTAAGGAACGTTGAACATGGAGATACAAGCGACCGAGTAACGCGCCTAGCGTTAGTAATACATTTGCCAAGTTAAAACCACGTGGTAGCGTGGATTTCGCGGGCTTGTTTCCATCTCTTTATAAGGACGCTGCAGGTCCACGATTGTGTGGCGGAGGCCTTTTTTCGCGCATCTTTGACAACAGCGTGCTAAAATATCCAACAGTGTGGATTATTTAGCTCTGCTTTCTTGACGTAACCGGCGGAGAGTTAACCGCCGGGTCTGTAAATATATCATTCACCCACATCTACCTAAGCGCATATCTACTGGAGAAACGGCGCGGGGTGAAATTCTTGCACGTGATATCGCATTCACAATGGCCATCAAGCGCGTCGCAGTGATCGGGCTTGGCCCATCAGGAGCCATTGCCATTGACGCATTAGCCCGAGAAAAGATATTCGACCAGATCCGTGTTTTCGAAAGGAGGGAAGCTCCAGGCGGCTGTTGGTACGCTTTCATCTGTACTCCCTTACCGTTTTCACATATCTCATACATTGCAGGCTCGAAGACTCAGCATCACCCGCGGATCTTGAACCCCAATCTTTCGCGGCACTAGCCGATCGCAATGGCGAACTCCCTCTTCCAATCCCATCCTCATTACCCGCGAAAACGCCAAAGCCAGTCCAGAAGCAATACACCGAATCATCCGTCTACCCATACCTCGAAACCAACGTCGATGCCATTCCCATGTCCTTCTCCCAAGAACCAATTCCCACCCAACGAAGCGACCTCTCAATCTCCAAACACGGCCAAAACACCCCCTTCCGTCACCACTCCGTGATCCGAAAATACATTTCAGACCTCGTTAACAGAAAGGGCTACGAGAACCTCGTTTCTTACAACACCACGGTCGAACTCGCTGAGAAGCAAGGGAAGGATTGGCGACTGGTTCTTCGGAGAAACGGCGGTGAGGGGCAGCAAGATGAGTGGTGGGAAGAGCGCTTCGATGCTGTGGTGGTTGCGAACGGCCATTATCACGTGCCGTATATACCGCGCATTGAAGGTTTAGATGCATTTGAGGCTGCGAGACCGGGAAGCGTGAAGCATTCTAAGATGTTTCGGGGTCGCGATTCTTATCGGGGAAAGGTATGTGCTAGCAATGAGACATACATAGTATGTAAAATACTGACATACGTACAGACCGTCGTAGTAGTTGGCGCATCCGTCTCCGCCGCAGATATCGCATACGATCTCATAGGCATTGCCAGTGGCCCCATCTACGCCGTAGTCCAAGGCCACAAACCCAACGGATACTTCGGCGACGAAGCTTTCAAACACCCTTCCATCGCGACGAAACCATCCATATCGCACATTACCACATCAAATGGCGACCGAACGGTGCATTTTATTGACGGAACCTCCGTCGCAGGCGTCGACGAAATCATTTTCGGTACCGGGTACTCATGGTCGCTTCCTTTCTTGCCGAATATCTCGGTCCGCAAGAACCGTGTCCCAGGATTGTACCAGCATGTTGTTTACCGGGAAGACCCTTCGTTAGTTTTCGTCGGCGCGGTAGGCGCAGGTTTAACCTTTAGAGTCTTTGAATGGCAAGCTGTGCTCGCTGCGCGTGTACTCTCCGGTCGCGCTACCCTCCCCTCCGTCCAAGAGCAGGAACGCTGGGAAAAGGAGCGTGTGCAGAAGAAGGGGGATGGTGCGCTTTTCACGCTAGTTTTCCCTGATTTTGAGGAATATTTTGAGAGTTTAAGGAAGCTTGCGGGAGACGAAGGGCCGGGGAGGAAGTTACCGCCGTTTAAGAAGGAGTGGATAGATGTTTTTATGAGGGGGCATGAGTTGAGAAAAAAGTGGTGGAGGGAGGAGAATGAAAAGGCGAGGGCGAGAAGGGGAGATAAGGAGCCTCTTCGTGCTAGGTTATAAGAGTTCGGAGAATAAGCAGTATCTAATCAATCCCGTCTCTGGGTCGTGACCCATCATCTAATCGCATTCGGACCTGCGATTTACGCGGAGTTACTCATCGGCATACTCTGCCCAGGCAAATGATCCAACCACCCCTCCGTATCCTCCTCCACCGTATTCTTAACCGCACAAGCATTCATCTCTGGAACCGTCTGCGTCTTCAAAATTCCTTGCATACCAGGACTCCCACATGCATGAAACATACAAGTATCATTCAACGCGCGCTGCAACGAATCCCCCTTCCATCCAAAAAGGTAATCCGCATGCGTCCCATACCCTTTGCTATCATCATACGACCACACGAAAGGCTGCGACCCATCCTTCGGCCACATATCCTTGAACACTGTCGTATTCCACATGGTCTCGTACGCGACCTGCGGCATGCGGACAGGGTGCGAGGCCGGGCACGGGCCAGCTTCGCGGAACTGGCCTTTGACGGTGGAGAACATGTGGGATTGGTGGTCGGGGCTGTCGACGTTCTTGCCGTCCCAGCACGCGGGGAAGTGGTGGATAGCCATGATGCCGGCGGGACAGGGCTCTTTAGGGAAGTCAGGGGTTTCAAAACCGCGCGTGAGGATGGATTGGAGACAGGTGTAGCGGAGCCCGGGCTTGGTGCCATTGACGGTGTTGACTGTCGGACTACCGACCGTCATGCGGAAACCCTACTTTGTTAGGTTGGTTGCGACAGTGGTTGAGGGATCATGTGCTTACTGGTGGGAAGGCGGTGATGTGTTGGTTTCCATTGCCGTTGAAGTCCTTATTGGTATAGTATATGGTCATTCCACCTTTGATAGAGGTGTCGTTTTGACCTTCATAACCTAGCTGAGCATTCGGATACTGAGGCACTCTTTTGTAACTGCCATTCTCGTGTCTGAAATACATGGCAGCTGTCCAGTAGTTGCTATGTATTGAATCAGAACCGGTGCGACTCGGTGATGTGAGTTTGTACGAACCTGAAGTCCTCTGTGTATGCGCATGTTGTGCATGTACCCTTCTCTCCAATATCCCCGGTCATGGTCGCGTTGAAGGCGTTCCCGCCCACTATATCGTACGTGAGCAATCATAGCATGAACTTTCATAAGACTTGTTTACCGATTTGGTGAACATGAGCGGAGGGTATGTTTCCTGGCTCAACAAGTGGATCCAATCGCTGGATAGAGACCGTCGAGCATCCAAACCGAAGAGCCGCGTGAGCCAGTCCAACCTGGATTAGAAGTATATGCAACTTCATTTCGCAGGGATACCCAAGGAATGATACTAAAAACACAATAACGGATGTATCCTTTTTCAACTACTACAGTCCTATGTAGCAAAAGTGAACAGCAGTACCGTACTTTTTCAAACCTTCGGAGTTTGAAACAATACCCTCTTGTATAAACTGCGTCGGCCACTTATCGCGCAACCCTAGACGCAGTGATATGGGCTTTCATCTATATGTGTTGAGAACGTTCATATTCATTTCTATGATATTGATATCTGCGAATGAAACCAGTGCCGGAAGTGGAGAGTTCATATCGTATAGTAAATGGTGCTTCATAATGCTTGGCCTATATTAAACAACTACCGAGTCCTTGGGCTTGCTTGCAAGGGCTTGCTATTCGTCGGAACTTTACGATAGACATCGGATAGGACGGCGTGTATCATAACCTATCGATTACTTGAAATCGAAGACTCTATTATGAGATGACGATGGTTTCTGGATATACTGTGTACACATTGATAGAGAATAGGGATTTAGAGGCAGTGCATTGATAGTTCGAATCCTTGCTGTGGTCCCAAAGGATGGACTGAGAAAAAACTAGACCTCATTGATCCTTTCAGAATCAAAATTGGCGCAGAGCTTTGATGTTGCTTAGAACATGCCCCGTCGTTGGGAATTGGGATGATGAGGAAAGAGGAGTGAAGCAGGCAAACGATTATCAATGTATTGAAGGATTGGCGCACGGACTGTGGACAAGTGGGGCGCCGCCTCCGAGCCTCCGAGAACGAAGTCAGTGGCAGACGAAAATCAACCCTTTTAACAACATGAACCCCAGTTCATCTCATCCTAGTCCATCTCGTCTGAGGTGGTTAAAATTGTTTTCAACCTTACGGTGAAATGAAGAAATACAAACCAAAGATCATGCATCCACCATACGAATATAAAATCATCACCTACTCGACCCCATCGATTGCTCCGTCGCATGATTCTAATGGATGACGGGAGTAATCAGCCTCCATACCGGTAGACTGGACGTTAGAGCCTATTATCTCGCGCGTGTCCAGGCGTTGTGCACTGCGAAAGGACCTCACGCTCACCCATGCGTTTGCACGGCTTTCGTGTTGACAATCTTACATGCAAGGCTCCCTGATTCTTCACACACACGCCACAACTGCCAATACATTTTACTCCTTTGTAAAGCTCGCTTAAATACAATCGTCGGATGGTAAATGAGAAGAGGAGAATGGTTACGTACATGAAAAGGTTATTGATCGTTCTAACGCCGACAATTGTATGACTTGCTAAGGTGAGATCACGGATCGAGCTATGCGCATGATACTTCTTGCTGACCTTATGTCAAGAACTGAATCAGCAATTCTCCCCAAAGGAGTCGGTTCGAAAACTTCTAGATCTGGTGCACCTGCAAACCTGTAGTCGCAGGTACACACAGGCCTGTCGTAACCGACCAATGCCTATCCCACGAACCCTCTCACGCACCTCGCTATATTTCAGTGAAGCGCATGTGTCAGAATCATAAATGTAATCTTCTATAGGGTCTTTGTTGTGCTTTGGCAATAAGTCATCGAGACATGACTCCAATGTCTCCCGTGCAGCTGAGTGGCTGCTGACGTACCACTTCCAATGGCCAGGTAAACCGCACGCCTGCGGCACAACAGGTCGTCCATTCGAGTCCTTCGCAAAATTTCCGAGACTTTCTGGGGTTCTTTGAGTAGGCATTGGCTTCCTACACGAAAAATCCTTCATGCATGCAGAATTGTTTTCGTGCGCAGAACCCTTATGGTGGCTTTTGCCCTACAGGAGCAAAAACAGCACATAATCTTTCTAGAACATGCAAACGCCACCATACTTGCCGAAGGTATAAGTATATCTAAGATTTGCGTTGCCATACATGTCAATTTTCACGTCGATCTTGCCTCTTTTCTCGGTACTGGACTGACTGCAACCATGAAGACCTCAACTCTCAGTGTAGCATCGCTACTTGTGGCCAATTCATACGGCTCACCATTCTTGTCTTCAGATGTATCTGTCAATTCTCAAAATTTTCGTTCCTTTGTGAAGCGCCAGGGTCCTGGATCATACTATGCTATCACTGGCGCAAAGGGAGGTGTGCAGCCTCGTATCGAAATCAGAGAGTTGGAAAAGGCAGGTGGAGAGATGTGGAACCTGTTTCTTCTTGCTATTGCAGAGTTCAAAGCGATGGATCAAGATATCATCGACTCGTACTATCAGATTGCAGGTATGCTTCAACAACCCCATAAGCTGCTAAAGATACTAATAACATTTGCTTAGGTATACATGGAATGCCATGGTAAGAATGCGATACCGTATATTTGAATCCCCATCTCACTCGTTCAGGGAAAATTGGGACGGGGTAGAGGGCCTTAACCCTTCACCAAACTCGGGTTACTGCCCCCATAACCAGCTGCTTTTTGGAATTTGGCACCGACCTTTTTTGATCTTGTTTGAGGTGAGCATAACCACGGCTTAGGTATCACATCTTGACATTCTACTCACATTTTGTAGCAAAAATTACAAGAAGTCGCAACCAAAATTGCCGATACATTTCCAACGGCCACACGGACAAAGTATCAAGAAGCCGCTTCAAAGCTCCGTATCCCGTTCTGGGACTGGGCAAAGGCTATTCCCACAGACCAGCCTATCCTCCCTAATTCCATTTCCAATGAGACGGCTACTGTATCTTTCCCAAACGGAACAACTGCTTCGATAGACAACCCCCTGTATGAGTACAGATTTCACCCGCTTGACCACTCGCAAATCAACGGCACAGTGAGTATAGACCATGCCATTGGAGCATAACAAATACTAATGATGTCTAGGGCTGCACGCTTGGCGCCGGCCCCAGTGGAGGTCTCCCTCAAGTATGCGACAACTCACTCATGACTGTTCGCGCCGACGTAAGCGCGAGTAATTACGGCAATCTAGAAGGCAACTTGCGCAGAGGTCATGCCAGCCGACGCACCTCGCTGTACAACCTTCTATCACAACCCCAAACCTTCACACAGATGACTTCTGCAGATGCTTGCGACGGCGTTAGCAGAGTTGGTACGTTTTTCTGGGTACAAAGTAGTATCAGGACACCACGTGGCGTGGCGTTTTGAGACCTTGAATTGCCCAGCGCATCACCCCTGATTGAGTTAAGCTGACTTTGTACCGGCGAATTTCAGGTAACATCGAGGCTATCCACAACCCCATTCACAATGCTTTCTTCCCGGGACACATGAGTCCTGCAAGTGTTTCTGCTTATGATCCGGTTTTCTGGCTTCATCATGCGTGAGTAGCGATGTCACTAGTCTCAGTCACCGCTGACCTTGAGATCAGAAACGTCGATCGCCAAATTGCATTGTGGCAAACTATATTCCCCGAAACGTATCTTGGATCATGCGCAGCTGGTTTAGGGACATGGACCATTGAAAGCGGCCAGCTTCTCGATGCCGAATCACGCAAGTGACCCCTATTATACTCCGATGGCTCTCAGCTAACATGTAGCTAGCCCTTACACCATTCCACAGAAACGCCCAAGGCGATTTCTGGACAGCGACAACTTCCCGCAACTTCACCAACATGGGTTATACTTATCCTGAACTCGTCGACAACCCATCAAACGCAACAATTGTGGCCGCCATCAAAACGCAATACTCGGGTCCTCCTGATGTTCCTGTTGAGAATTCTCGAGCCAGGACCCAAACTTCCTCACCCTCCAAGAAAGAGCTCTTTTTGGCACAGGTGAAACTTCCATCTTACGGCCTTGACGACGGAAGGGCGGGTTCCGCACCATACAACGTGCTTCTGTCTTTAGGAAAGTCATCAAACTCAGCTGAGGATATTGTTGGTATCGCCTCCGCGCTTGGGAACGCGAACTCGAAAAATGATAAGATCACAACCGTGCCGATAGACCTGTCAAGCGCTTTGGACAAGGCGATTGCTAGTGGCGCTACAACTGCTGATAAAGCGCAAGAATATCTCAAAACGAACCTTCACTATCGTCTCGAGCTTGTAAGTGGGAATCTCAAATGGACAGTACCAGCTGAAATATTAATGGATCGCAGGGTGGTGAGGAAATTGCCAAAGAGAAACTGCCGGCTCTCAAGGTGTCGTTGGTTAGTATTGAAGTCGAAGTCGCTCAATCGGACGATACGTTTGACCGATGGGTTGGCGACTTCAAAGAGCATGGCACCATTTAAGCATGATTATTTCCACATGAATCGTTTCTTCGTGTACGGCGAAGTCCTTCCAGACACCATTCTTGCTGTTCATTCAGTTATGTAAGTTCGATACAACACACACTTCATATAGACTTTTGCTAGTTTTGGTCATACCCGCTTCAAATCTTAGTGTCCGTCGTCCTAATCTATACCATCCGCCGGAAGAATGGAGTTGATGCCAAGCGAAATAGATGAATGCTCCGAAGAACCCATATGATATTGCCTCGCTTCCCCATATTCTCCCCCGCTTCTCTGCTTTGCTTGGACATGTTTCACTGAGAGCTATATTGCGCTTCGCCGCGAGATATTCAATAACCACAGATGTAGAAGCATCTACTATGGACGTGCCGGTAAGCCCGTATTCATCAACCATGTAACATCCAGGCTGGAGACTATTAAAGGTCACACAACAGAGATCATTTCCGGAGACGCGGTATGAACCTCGAATTTCAAAAGAACCCTTTACTCTAATCCGCGAACCATCATGAAGCTCTTTTTCATAATAGCGACACTGGCGGGGCTGGGGTCATCCAGCAGCGATGCGAACTCACACCCTCTAGCGAAGCGCAAAGTCCCCTACCCTGGCAACAACCCAAGTACAAAATTCTCACACCCGTTAAATCGCATTAAATTTTCTAACGAAAACAGCCTACGGCAACTTTTCGGCCATAACGTCATGGGCATACACGGCGCTCGCTTACGCAGCCATCACAGCCTCAAACTCAACCTCCGAGCTTACCTATCTCTGCAACAACTTCAATGACACGTCTACGCGCTATATCGCCGCCTTCCCTGACTATAATGATATATCAGAGATACCGCGAAAAACCATTTGTGATGCTTCGCGCGCGAACCCGCCCGCGCCTCTACCAATATGGTACTGCCCCACTGTCCTCCCATGATCCTTGAGTTACCGCTAGCACAAAGACTTACTCTTAATTCTTAATGATAGGTATAACACCCTGTGGTACATGAAAACCTACACTGCTGGAATCTTCGCGCTTCAAGGCTACGGCGGTAAGCCTTCCGATAAAGAGGCCGAGAACACACAGTTTTACGCTGATATGTGCTGGTACGTGGAAAGCACGCTACTGAGGGGGTTATGGGCCCCATGTCGCGACACAGACGAAGGAGGTGCGGATGTAGAGGGCGCGTGGTGTGTTTTATCTGGGTACTTTGGGAAAGGGGAGTGGTCGCAGTATCAAGCTGGGAATGTGACTGCGGAGGTGGAGGCACAAGCTGATGTGCTGATGTCTAAGGTCATGGCGAGAGTGTTCAAGGTAGTAGCTAAGGAGCAAGAGCAGGTTGAGTATGTTTGTGAGAACTGGAAGCGGTTTGAGGGGGGCATTACGGGATTGGGGTTGGTGAGTAAAGTAATTGAGGAGTTGGTTTGCAAAGGGGAAAATCGGAAAGTTGCGGAGGTTGAACAGGCCAAAAAGGATATGGCTGCTGCGATGACGGAGCTGTATATTTTGCAGTTGGTGCATGCCGGGACCTATGAGGGCTATCATGAGTATCTGTGTAGGACGTTAAGGGCGGATGGGTATGCTAAGGTGGGATTGGATGGAAAGAAAATATTGGAAGCTGTGTGTGCGGCTCCGAAGAAGTGAGCTAGGTATGAGGCAAAGCAGAAAAGTCCACGATGTACTCACAAGTGTGACGAAAATTTCACGGTGGATACGAAGCCCACCAAAACCGCCGGACCAGTTTTTCATCGGTTTGTTCCGGAGTGCCGGAATAATAATTCTACGTCACAGAAAATATTTCCGGTTTGTTTTATTCCAGGGAGGCTGGTCCACTATTGTGAAATCAAATCGGGTATGACGAACATGCCCTAAAGAAATATAGGTAGCTGCCCAATAGAATGTCGCAACTCCATATCAGAGAACAGATTTGTGTTCTAGATGCAGAAACTTATGGGGCGTAGAAAGACTAAGATGCTACAGCGGGCGCTAATAACGGTTTGGTATTTCGGCCGAGCGCGACGCCGCGACCTGCTGTCAACCACGTGCAACTAGTAAAGCTTGCTAGATTAGTGTACCTAGATTGATAAGAGAAGTCTAAGAGATCAGATAACTTCTAAGGCATTATATATGCGTTCCGGTTATGGCGTAGCTCCGTGCCTATGGGCTGAGAAGAGCAGGTCGAAGATCCTTGGAACCTCAACGCATATCATCTTAACAAGTTGAATATAGGGACCGACCTGCCTAAAATCTGTTTTATGCAATGCCCTAAAAAGCAGTTTGATGCTCAACATTCGGAGATTGTAGCGGGTAGCGCCGACAGGGTTGAAACATACCAGTTATGCATGAAACATGCACTTGGCAAGTCTTTATCTGGTTCAGGGCGAAGACTCTAACCTTAATACAATCTGACAGGATCGAAAATCTCCCGTCCGCTCGCATTCCACAGGAAGCTTAATGTACGACAAAAAGCGTTCCGCTTTGGCCTTGGGACAACAAGATGCGATTTAGATAGAAGATCATCTTGTGCTTACACTTCGAGTTTGCGACACCTTCCCCTCCCTTATGATAGTGACAGATCTTATGACCTACACAGCCGCCCATGATCCATGCCGTAATCGCCAAATTATGCTAGCTACTGCCTGTTTGGGGTAAATCGGGTCGCGCCTGCATTTCGGACCACTGTCGCAAAAAAAAACAACACCCTTGCCCAAGGACCGGACCGATTAACTTGGCTTTGATATCCCAAGGAACAAATGTCGTCAGAAACCATATTCCGTTCCCAGCTTCCAGGTTAAAAATCAAGCCCTTGGCGCCTTCGCAATCGGGAAGCTGCTTAGTTGAAAGTGGGAACCTTAAAATTACGTCGACCAGATATGAGTTTGAGGACTAGATAAGAAGTCTGCTGGCTGCTCTCAAGTTGAGTTGAGACATTGGAATTCGACTGTCGAAGCCGTCGCACTTCACTTCCTGCCTTACTTACCTATACGCTCGCTCCGCCACTTTCCTTCATTCAAAATGCGTTTCACTCTCCTTGGACTGGCCTCAACGGCTCTCGCAGCTCGTCCCTTCATGAACGAACCCGATACTGGGTAAGTAACATTCTCTGTTTCATTCGAATAACTCTTGTTCCTTCACTGCGAAGAGGGGGGATGAGAACAAGCACTCCCCTTCCAACAGTGGAAGTTTATCAGATATCATTCTAATTCGCTGCAGAATCGACGATATCCTTGGTGCCACAACGCCTAATGGCTCACTCCCTCCTCTCGAAAAGATGGTTGGCCTACCCGACTTTGATTGGGCAGCCCGTAAGAAGCTCAATGGCTCAGCTTACACTTACTACCGCAACGGGGCTGCTGGAGAATGGTCTTATCGCAACAACCTGGAAGTGTTCCAGCGCTTCCGCTTGCGGCCGCGCGTCATGGTCGACATTGTCAACATCGAGGATTCACTGCCGACCACCATCTTGGGCCAGAAGTACTCGGCCCCCTTCTTCATCGCGCCATGTGCTCGCGGTGGCCTAGCACATCCGGATGCTGAGCTTAACTTTGTCAAGGGTGCGGCCGAGGAGAATATTCTCTACATGGCATCACTATTCTCTTCCAAATCCTTCGATGATATCTACGCCGCCAGGGTACCTGGAAACTCCAGCTCCGGAAACGATACTCAACAGGCTCTGTTCCAGCAGGTCTACCTCACAGACGACATTAACGAGACGCGCGAGCTCTTCCAGAAGATCGAGAAGGCCGGTGCTAAGGCCATCATCATGACTGTTGATTCCGCCGCCGATGGAAACCGCCACCGCGCTGCTCGCTACGGCGTCGGTTCCGCGGATTCAAGTTACAGTCTGCTCACCTGGGACTTGTACCACCAGTTCACCAAGATGACTTCTCTACCTATCGTCCCCAAGGGTATCCAGACAGTTGAGGATGCGCGTCTCGCTGTCCAGAACGGTGTCAAGGCTATCTACCTCTCCAACCACGGAGGCCGTCAGCTCGATACCACTCCCTCGTCTCTCGAGGTCGCTTTGGAGATCTACGAGGAGGCACCCGAGATCTTCCAGCAGGTTGAGGTCTTTGCCGACGGTGGCGTGCGATACGGCGCCGACGTATTGAAGCTGCTCGCTTTGGGCGTGAAGGCTGTCGGTGTTGGAAGGCCATTCATGTACAGCAACGCTTTCGGTGTCGAGGGTGTGAAGAGGGTTTCCAAGCTGTTGAAGCACGAGATCGCTATTGATGCTGCCAACTTGGGTGTCGCGGATTTGAAGAAGATCGGCCCTGAATACGTGAACTGGAAGAGCGTGAACGCTTGGTTCAGCTAGATGCATGCGTGAGGAATTTAGATACCACATGGGCTGGAGTTGGTTATTTTTTTTTTTTTGTTTTTTTCTTTTTAACAAAGCTGGTCATGCAGGGCTCCTCATCTGCCCGTTTTCTTTTCTTCTTTATTCTTCTTTTACATACTTAGTCGACTGGGTTGTACCGGTTGCATCATTTGTACATACATTCCAATTTTACTCCCTCCAAAATTCCCGCAAAATCCGAAGATGTGCCATTAGAAAGCGTCTTTGTTGGTCCCCTGATCAGTAATGCCCGTTTTCTTATACCCATTTTGTGAACTTCGGAGTTAAGGTGGTCCGGCCGTTTTCTGTACATGTTTTGAATAACTTTTTGTGTAGGCGGGAATAACTTGGTAGTGCTCGGCATTATTCTTTTCCGAGAAGAATAAGGATCAAGTGTCAGTTCCTGCCGCATATCCGTTCAGTTGGGTCTCTTCAAAGTTTTGAGGTGGTGGGATTAAAGTTCGAAGCTACGAAAACTTTGTGTAACTACAAATTTCATTGGATATCAATCAACTATATACAAGAAGAGCAACATTAATCGCCATTAAACATTTGCGCACTCGTTGTCATTCGTCCCTAGTAATTTCATCATGCAAACCTTTCCCCTTGGCCGAACTTTCCTCTCTCATGCACCAATCTTGGATATCAAGAATTGGGGCGCAACACCAGCGGCCTCATCATCATACGAAAAGTGCGATGCAGTGATGAGGAGCGTGCCCTCGCAGACCAAGTCTCCTCCGTTGTCACAGTAAACCTGGAGGTTGGATTGAGGGTAGCTAGAGATGCCGCCGTTGTTTTGCTTGTTACGAGTGTAGCCGAAGAAGACAATTCCGATGACCTTGTTGCGCTGAGCGGCCGTGAGGTCTGGAATAGCACCGGCGATCACGGCGGAGCCTTGGCTGTGGAACTTGTAAGCTTCATTCACAGATATACAAAGGATTTAAGTATTATGCGGAGAACGCAGTGGAGTAAACCCGGTGAAGGGTAGAATGGGCGGGGAAAGGCAGGGGACATACCTATAACCGGCCGAAACAATCTTCGAGCTGGGGCACTTTGTGCTAGCCAGCACAAACAACCTCTTTGCCTCGTCGATAGCGGCCTGGCTAGTGCCCTTGGAGCCCAAGTTCTCCAAAAGACCAGCGTTGTACGGGCCACCGACACCCTGGACCCACACATTGGAAGCACCATATTTCGCCTCAAGAACGTCGGCCATAGTAGGCCCGAGACCGTCACCCATGTTACCGGGTTCAGTGCTACCACGAGCCCAGATGAAGATGACCTTGGGGCATGCTGAGGCACTTCCACTTTCAAGCTCGGTGCGCGATGTTACCACGGCCTGTCGGTGGACGATTGAAGGCTCGACGGGAATCGCAGAGCCCAAGGCGAAGAGAGTCGTCAAAGCGAGGAACTTCATGATGTTGGAATTATCGTGAATGGGTATGTGCTTGATAAAGATATCCAAAAGAAGGTCAAGTTGACGACTGGGACAGGGGACAACCTTAGTGAATGAGAGAAAGTCGACGAGCCAGGGAGAAGGTTTGCAATGCCGTGCTTTGTTTAATTTTGCGCCCCTATCTCTTCTTTATATCTTCCATTCCCCAACCGTCCTATTCCACACTCACCCGCTTGCAGTACCGCTACCTCCAAAAAAACATCCAGAAGGTAGGTAGTCAAATTAGCATGCCCCGTTCCTGCATTTCTTCGCTTCACACGCCATGTCCAAAAGCGCACCACAAGCCGTTTGAATCCACCTATCAGTTCTCAGGAGAGGAGCGCAAGACCAGCTTACAGCTAGGTCAGCCGGAGATCTTCACGATATGGTGCCCACATTGCCGAACACGCATCGCGTGGCCTTCTGGATACGCGACGGCGCTCCGACCATCGTCTACACAAGCGTGTCATGTGTTGCGGAGACGAGGGTACGGTTGGGTTGACAGCGCGGGCGCTAAAGGGGTTTGTGCATGGTTACGCTGGCTTGTCCTGTTTATTTTTCTTTAAGCATCGAGAAAGTCGCCAAGTGGTACGCGATGTAAGATGGAAACAGGCTGGATGTGCACACCTTCCTATTTCTTACTCATGGCTAATGTCTAGGTTAATGCGTCAATCGAGTTACATGCTTAGCATAAGAGTGTCGAAATTTGGTGTTGGCGTAGGATTTGGAACGGGAATAACCATACCCAGTCGATTCATATTCAGAAATGAAGAAATAGTCATACAATATCGACAGCAACACAGCATACGCAATCACGTAAAACCCGGCGGTGAAAAGGCGCCGATTCGGCCCAATGTAACCGCTCTATATCATCTATTCCTTGACTTAGCGATTTGGAAAATGTACCCCGCGTTTTGCTTCACCGTACGGGAGATCTACAATGAGTAATTGGACCGACGCACGCTGAGAAATACCATCACGTGGCTCCATCACCGGTTCAAGCACACCTTTGTTGAGCCAATAAACATCCAGAGAGCGTGTTGTCCAGGTTCCTGGGGCCATTTTGGGGCGGTGAAATGGCGCAGATAGGACAGCCGATGATGCCGAATGTGTGTTTGCGCCAACTTGTATCCTATGCTGTGATGTCCAGATCGAGAATTTGGTATGCATTCGCTCCGCGGACTCAGGGAATACGATGCCGTCTACCGGGGTAGTTGTCACTAGGATCGATTGGCGACTCGCCGGTAAGCCAGTATCAACATCTGTTCCAATGCGGGGTTATAATTCGTAGTTACAGAAATAGGTTCAGCAATTCTTCAAATTTGAGAGCAAAGACATCTGAGTGTAACTAAATCATGACACCCTAATCCTCCACGTACTGCGTGTGGATGCAGCCTGTACGAATTACGAAGCAGAAGCTGTCCTTGAATGACCGGGGAAGCTTAACCCCAATCCGGCATTCTACCCCTAAAGACCTTCAACCCCAAACCAACGAACTTGATAACTACCCCGATTCTACATCTCATACCCACCAAACGGATGAACGGCTCGCGAAAACGTCCTGCCCATTCCACTGACATGCATATATCCCCTACACAGTACAAGCCACTCGCCCAAGCCCCCGATAGCGCATGAAACAATGACATACACCCCCAAATGCTCCCATTCCTTATTCATGCTCTGTTCTAGAATAAAACATTCCAGTGAAGACATTTATGCAATTACAGTGAACCGCGCAAGGCTCACCTAGCGGAGAAAACAGGGTCCGTCCCTTTCCCCCAACCCCACACGCCCCCCATTATAATCTTGCTAGTGGATAGCGGTTTGGTGGCTACTGGCCAGCCACGCACGCACGCGCCCCCACAGGCTAGAATAAATATCCCGAGATTTATGAAATTAAATGTCAGTGCTGCGATGGTAGCGCAGCGCACCATGACTCGAAGATTTGTGTTTTTTTTTTTTTTTTTTTTTTCCTGTTGGATGTGCGACCGCCGACGGGGTTTTGGGTATACCGTCGGTGTTTAGTCTGGTACGCTGGAGAGTAAATTTTTAAGGGTCAGGTGGATTTGAACGGTTTTATGTTCTGGGGTGCGGGTTGCGCTCGGGTAGAGTTTGACTGGGAGAAAAAGCAGTTGGGAAGCTTTGATGGGCTATACAGGATTCTTTTATATTTGCGATATCTAGGTACAGAAATGGTGTTTGAGGAAAGTACCGAATGGAAGTATAAGAGAAATATTTAAACCACGCAGTAAACATAGTGAAAATAACAGAAACAAGCAGCCTCCAGGACCGTGGATTGGGTACGTACATACGATAGCGCACGAGGCGCTTATCTACAAGGGAAATGAAAGGATGGAAGGGGATATTTGGTACCAGTGCCTGGGTCCATACTCGTGCATGGGAAATGAAAACAAGGGATGGCAATTAAGAAATCCCTCTAATGGGTGCACAGAAGACCTAATCAAAGTGCCGTCGATCAAACACAAGTATTTGCATCCTTGTGCGATCTAGGCAAAAGAAACGGATGTCAGACCAATACTGGAAATCGCCCTGTCAATTCGTGCCGTCGTCGCACAGAATCTCTCAAGTAGAGGTGGGGCCAGCTTGTGCGTTGGGCGGAGGCAAATTTGCGTTCATTTTCAACTGGTAAAACCATGATTGCTCCTTGAAGATCATAACATCATTTATGTTTGAGTAGTGTTTAGTGTATGGTGTTCCATACTTGAACGCATCAACACCATCGGCCGTTGGATCGTGAATCTTGGAATCCGGGTTCGGGCATAATTGCGCCAACTTGTTTGTCACTTCTGTATCTACTACGATACTGCGTATCACTGTTCTACATTAGTTCTAACTGTGGGATATGGTATGAAGTACTTGCAGTTCTCTGTGGAGTTTATTTTCCAAATGTTTATCCAGTCGCCATACTGGTTGGAACCAATACCAGGTCTAGTGACGACTACCCACTTCCTGATCGTACCGTCGAGCTCTTGGAATTCGTCTTCTTGGAGCTCTGCAGCGTCATCTTTGCCGATTTTTGGGTCCTTGGGGACGACTCTGGTGTCTATTTGGTATACGGTAAAGTGTTCCTCAATTTGGTTGAGAGCTTGCCGTCTCTTGAACTCAAAACCCTCCAGCGTCAAGGGAGCTTCTTCTCTAGAGCGAAGCTCCAGGCGGTACACTTTCCAACTCCCTTCCAGCCCCGAGGAAGCTTTAAAGCATGCTTGTGCTATAAGGCCGCTCTTGGTGAGACCCCATCGTTCTCTTTTCAAATAAGGCTTGTCCCCGAAATAGGCCTTCTCCCGGACCTCTTCAGGGATTACCACCGACCAAATGTCCAGATACCAGGGATGAGCTTTGTCAGCGCCAAAACCCTCCCGTTCATTTTCTATGAGCACCCATTTGGAGTTATGCAACTCTGGAGGGATAATCGGGAGTGCCGAATAACTTTGGTTCATTGTTGAGGTTTGGATTGTCCAGTCTCGATATTGTATGTTTTTTGGATGGATTTCGTTGCAATATCGAGGAAGATGTCTGATGTGAGAAGTTCTCGTGAGTTCTTCTGGGTTTTCGTGGGTTCGTTTATTGAACAATCATGTCCACCTTTTATACTCGCTGTTGACACACAGGGCATCTCCTCTAGAATTGTCCGCAGTCGCTGTGTCTCATCTTATAACGCTCCTAGTCACCTAGCTAAGTCAGCTCAGATCTAGAATGGCCAATCGATGGCACAGCTGAGAGTGGCTGGTTTCGTATGATTACGCAGAGAGTGTGATGGACATGCGTTGACAACCCTGTAGACATGTTTAATTAGAGATGTGGCACATGGAAGCATCAGAATAGCACGTAATGACTTCAGGTTATATACAGCAGATGCCTAGGGATGGTCATGGTGGCGAATATCGAGATTTTTCTGAAGAGCGGGGCGGGTTTACCCGCATCAGACCATGCATTCGCCCTGATACTGGGCATAGAAATGGACAATACAGTTCCACATCGAGAATTGGCACATGTTGCGTAACTTCAACGTTTTCTTGCTGGCTCCAATGAATGTGGTGTGACTTGCTGGTACTTGGAACAAGTGCCGATTGTTGACACCACTTGTATCTGCAGGGCCTTTGTTTGACGTGGCCGTTGTGCATTTTCTTCTGCATGGGGCCAATTACATTTTCAAGTGACCTGCGGAAACGGGTGATGTTCCGATAAAGACATGGCATTATTTGGGCGGTGAAACCCTACGATACCAATAGATGGATTTCTGACATGGGGATTCACGCCGCGGATATACCTAAAGCATAATCACCTTCAGCTTTCTCTTAATAGGCTCTTAAATAGATAAACCGAGGAAGTAAGCCTGAAGAACACCTGCACAGTAAATCAGAAAGAAAATGATAACTGTTTATCATTGTATAGGTAAATCCTAGAGCTACAAGCTGTTTTGTAGGTTTCTCCACGTACTACAAAATCCCTGTTTCCGTTTTCCATCATCCGCGAGAGATTGGGTATCAAATTAAGTATCAAACCACTCCAAACTATCATTCTTTCCGAAAATTGCGCGATACACATGGTCTCCATCATCCTTCACGACCTCTTCAGTGTGAATGCTATGCAGTTTGTACTCTCGTTCATCCGCGCTGCTACCATCGGTGCCATCTTTCGCGGATCCGAAGATACGCACATGTATGTATGCGTTGTCGAGCGTAGGTATCTTGACCTTTCCGAAAAGGTGGAGGCCGTAGGCCGAGTTTGCGACGCGGACCGATTCGAGGTCAGAAGAGGAGAAGGACACAAGGTCGGAATCGGAGACATCCTTCACAGCACGGAAGTACTCTGGTTCATGCTCTAGGGGTTATTAGATACAAATTTGAAGAAGAGGCAGCGCTATCCTACTATCGTGGTCATGCCGGAGTTTCCTCAGCTCTTCTTTAAGAGAGGTGAGGACGGAATCGAAGGCATCGATGGATGCCTGCTTAGGTGCATGCTCTTCTCCGAGTTGTACAGTCTCTTCGGTCGCCATGGTGATGTTTGCTAGCTCACTGGTTGGGAGTGGTGGGTCGAATATTGAAATGATTTATAATTGGAGAGTATTCTTCGATCTTATATCTATTCCTCAGACTGTTACCAGGAATGATGCCATACCTTGCGCAATTCAAGGCCATGGACAGAACCCCACACCCATCGTGTCTCAGCCGCACGCCATGGTAAAGCCGGGAAAACTTGGAAGCAGGGATTATATCCGCTTATGACATAACCCGAGGGACAGGAAGATGAGAAAAGCACAGCGTTTCGCTCTGGCCAGAAATGATCTGATGATTACCTCGTTCTATGTCACACGTAAAAGCCTGTGCGCGGAGAGCACCTTTGATGAATGGTGAGGGATGACGGTTGGTGGATGTGAGAGGCTGGAGTTCGCTCAGGGTCCTTAATTTTGTGGGTCCAAGCTTAAAGGGCGGTGTCACGTGCCTCAAGGGCGTTCGCTGCCATCAGGAGTCCCAAGTAAAAGTTGCCGGAATAGACAGGAAAAGAGAATTATCCCAAATATCAGAATATGGGAAAAGCGTTGGTTTATAGCCAAGGTCGATGGTTTTTCCCATTACCAAACTGCGTTCTTATAGTCCACTGTTGACACTTGAATGCATCAATGATGCCTACATGTAAGTTGCGGATACATAGGTATCAAGTCAATTAAAACCAAACAGGGAAGTTTCGATTCATTTTCAGTAATTTGATACAACGTTCCAAGTGGTATTTCGATGACTATATCCGGGGTAGAACATAGTGCTGATCAAATTGTATGACTGAATCACAAGGCAGGCTGGTATGGGAGTCCTTAAAATCAGTGACTCATGGTTGACTCACACAAACTTCCTTCAAAGTCTAGATCTTGATGAGAGATTTGCGTGTACATAAGATGGCTGATAGTAGCTCTCCTATGCCTTATTCGCACATTGTCAATTTCCATTCCTCCCACTGTCGAACACCACCAAGGAATCCCGAGTCGCATCAATTCTTTAGTATATTTCGATCCTCACACGAACACCATTTTCCAGAAAAATCACCAAATGTCCACCGACGCCAGTAAGGTTGAAACCATCGTCGCTTACGCAGCTCTCATTCTTGCGGACGAAGGTCTCGACATCACCCCCGAGAAACTCCAAACTCTGATTTCAGCGGCAAACATCGAGGGCGTCGAGCCTATCTGGACCACGCTTTTTGCCAAAGCTCTACAGGGCAAGGTATGTACAGTCGTAGAATATATTCTAAGTTTTTGGAGCAGCTATTGACATCAAACATTAGGAGGTCAAAGACATCCTTACCCAAGTGACGACTTCCACTCCGGAGGTCGGCAAACAGCAGCCTGCTGTAGATGGTAACGACCACAATGAGCCCGATGAGGGTGAAGACAAGGACGGTGAAGGCGTTGTCGATGAGGATAGCGATGATGATGGCATGTACCTTCTTTTCGATTGAGAAGCCAAAGGCCTTAGGAAGAGAAAATACGGTTTTGGTAGTTTTGACATCTTGGACTAGATTTAACAATACAAGATTGTCTTTCTCCAACGTGAAGTCTGAGGTATGTATTAACATTCGTGATGTGTGGTTGTAATTATGGATTTAGTGAAATTGGTACCTGCCATATGACCTTGACGTCCAACAGTATCCGCTCACTCATAATATATCACACGCTCAACTACTCTTCTTCAGGTAATCATGTAGGCTGATCTCGATTATCAGCATCCCGCTCCGCATTCGTCTGCTGCGTTTCTTCTTTTTGGACCCTCTTCATGACGTAATAGGCCGCAAACCCAGCGAAGAACACCATGTTAACGCGGTACGTATATTTGAGTAGATTGCTGATGCGTGCTTTCGAATTTCTATCCATGGTATGAAAGGTAAAGAGTCGCACTCGAGTTGGTGATAATGTTCGGTGATTAGTGACAGTGTGTGAGGACGATCGGCACCGTTGAAGAATGCAAACTTCAGAGGCGAAAAGTAATGTTCAGCCGGGGTTCTGAGGTGATGCGCCTTGGCAATAGGTAGAATACCAACCTAGGTAGACAGGAATTTGCACCGTCTCGTCATTCAATATGCATCTTGACTTTAACTGCTTTCACCTTCATTTTTTCAAATTATCGCTGTATGATTTGTGCGGTGTGTGTGTTGTAGACAATAAAGTGAAGGTAACAGTAATCAATACACTAAATTGAGTTTCTCCCTACATGAGTACTTTGGTCTAAAATCAATTGAAAGTGAATAATAAAGCATGCAATACATGAAGAATCGTCATATTGTGCGTAGTATCCCCGGTATCAAGCGAAGAAATGCCCGATTATTCCCCCACGCCTTCGTCTTCTTCTAGATCCTTCAACGTATTCACTTTCACCCCTGCTGTGTGCAGCACGTCCCGCATCACTGTTCGCGTTGATTTTCTCAGCTGAATCATCTTCAATGTCTATATTTGGGTCTACATCCCCCAGTGTGATTTCGTGGTTATCTGACAAAGGCTCGGAGTCCTGAGCGATATAGCTAGGTAAGCCAGTCATCATCAAAGGATGCCTTCGCCACGAGGGGAAGAAATCGGGCTCTGGGATATATTGCTCTTCCTTTTTGCAGAACTCCAGGCGGCAGAGCGGGCAGGTATTTGACGTTTCCATCCATGTTGATAGGCAACGGTCTCCGAAGACGTGCCCGCAGGAGATAATCGCGACTGATTTCTCGGAACTTGATGGACAGCTATTTTCGTTTTCGAGTGATTTAGATGGTGGTTTGGTAGTAGCCATATTTGATAAGCTCATCGGATCGAAGCAGATGGGGCATGAAGATACTGGTGTATCGCTTGAGGTTGTGGGCCGAGTAGAAGCACCTTTGTCGGGGAGCTCCTTTTTTGTTGCAGATGAAGACCAAAGATACCCAGTTTGGTAAGCTGTAGAGGCTCCAGGTGGAGATCGAAAATATGGTGAAGACTGAGGATTACCCGTAGAGTGTTGGTCCATGGCGTATAGAGGTGGCATATTATGGATAGCAATGTAGCGACGATGAGCAGCTATCGTTGCACTTTCAATCTTTATATTTATGGACTCTGAAGGATCTCTTGTATGGCAAAGAGCAAATAACTTGATAAAATCAAAGTTGCTTCAATCCAGCCACCTGCATCGTACTGTTTGCTCGTTAATTGGTGGCAAACCTTCTCGTTGAACGGACTACTACAAACGCCACTTAGAAGAAAAACGTGTTACACATGGATCGTTTGGAGAAATTAATTCACATACTATCTTCGGAACTAGTTAGAGCATGATCGTAATGGTGCGTGCGACCTACATTGTTTACTACACTCTTCTAGGCACAGAAGAACAAATCTGCTAACGAAATAGACGGGCTGCTTTCTGAGGATTTTCGAGCATATTTTCTCTATCATTGGATATTGAACTTTCTTGGGTCAATGCTACAATACTCCATATCCGAACACCTAATTGTCCGTAGTCTTGATATACATATAAAGTTACGTTTGAAAAACGATAGCAAAGGTTTACCGCCTAAAAGGGCCCAGCAGCTGTCTAAAACATGCTATGCTTGCACGGTCTCAATCAGCAAAAGTACCGTAACGAGAGATATGTCTCTTTGAGCGACAAAAAGTGATACAAAGCCTGACCCGCAACGGCGGCGGCTATATGCAATTCTGAACTTTCCGCAGAGTATAGAAACGGAAGCTATCTATGCTAACACTGCTTTTCTCGCTCTTGCTGTCGATCAGCATGGCAAACAAAAGAAAGAAGGTAGAATACAAAAAAGTGACAAAGGAAAGATGTGAATGCCATGATAGGCTATGTCGCGGAATCTATAGAGAAACCCCACCATTTCCCCCGACGTTTTCTCATGATGTCATCTTACCCTTCTGGCGCTTTTCTTGGAGATATTGCAAGGCCCGCTGTGGTCCAGCCGTGAGGATGCCCTTGACACTCTGAACGGCGGCTGGCCAGTAAACCGTCCGATTGAGGGCTTTGGTCACCATCACAGGCAGGTCATCCTCTGCGGCGATGCGCCGGTCGAACGCACCACCAATGGGCTTCTTGTAACCACCTTCCGCGTCCTCGTCTTTGCTAGCCTCGAGCATTTCCTGGTA
Source organism: Periconia macrospinosa (assembly GCA_003073855.1). Lineage (NCBI taxonomy): Eukaryota > Fungi > Ascomycota > Dothideomycetes > Pleosporales > Periconiaceae > Periconia > Periconia macrospinosa. The sequence continues at coordinate 36,369 of KZ805375.1, forward strand.
TTCCCGGCCAGGGATGCCCCATTTGCAGTTATACTCGAAATACACTTTTTCGCGGAAAGCACTGGGAAGTCGTCGAACCATGTTCGCTCTACGTTCCGTGCTTAGATCTTGCTTCAGCTTGAGGTCGAGCTTAGTGTCATCCATCCAGCTTGAGTTACTGATGGCCTTTTCGTCCACGTAGCTCATGTTTGGGAGTGACATGATCAAATCATGATACAGCAGCCTGAAGTTCCTGAGCTGGTGGTTGACAATGTTGCTAATCTTTTTCGGGTTTTCGCTACCGTACGTCATACGTGGGTCACCCTGGTAGCTCAAGCCAGTAATTGTTGAGTAGAGCTGTTTTTCGGTGAAGGTCTCGGGGAGCAGGAGCAGTGAGCATCTTATTGCAGAGAGTAAATTTCGCTGGTTTGCGACGCGAATATTGGGTTCTTCAAATAAGATTTTGACGGGTTTATGGAGGCGCCCAGCGAGGTACATTGTGTCCCAATCGAGTAAATCGCGTTGCAGTGTCGCCATGTCCACTACAGCATACTTGATCATAGTGCCATTCACTGTGACATATGGGTTGAAATAGACACCAGCGCCGAGTTTCTGAACGCGGCTCACAGCACCCGAGCCTAAACTCCCAAGAAAGGAGTAGTGATCCCGGTGTTCGCGCAGATTCAACGAATGGAAATGTTCCGAATGACGGGAAGCCAGAACAAAATCAATCATCTTCCCACCACCTTTTTGCCATTTCAATATCGCTTCTGGAGGATTGGGATGGGGCGAATGGGTAACGCGCGACGCTGTCGCATCAGATTGCGGGAACACGCCGGAACCGTACGCAAAGGCATAGGTGATGGGAGGAAATTGCCGGAGTATTCCACGCAAACTTCTTTTGAATTCCTCGTTCGTTTCCATCAATTGGTTTTTTCCAAAATCTTTATGGGGCAGCTCAGTGAAATCCGACAGCGAAGGCGGTGCGTCTTCCCAATCGGGTGGAAACGACTGTTGAGAAGACGAAGCGGTCGAGGAGGACGGTTCTGAGGTAGCATAGCGGCGGTTCGCATGGAGCAAAGGTTGTTGGCTCCATGGTATGCGTGTCAATGGGCGTAATCGAGACATGATGAAAGATGAACAATTGTTGAATGATCTGCGAAAGTGAAGAGTCGCTTAGTCATCTCGTCTTGGCAGCCGCGGCGGGGAGTTTCAGTGTTTGTTTACAGGCGAATGTTATATCTACGGGTCCGACAACAAGCTCCTGCCACCATCAACAACACACATCCACACCCACCGCGCACACATCCATCCGGCCGCACACCGCAAGGATTCACCCAATTACAAGAGTTATACCGATTGCAACCATCTGCTGCAAACAAAAACACCCACATTAGCCCTGCGCCCGGTGTATAGCGTGCCGAACACAAAATGGATGCGTCGTACGCGTCTTTTCAGGCGCGTCTCGAGAGCTTCCAGCCACCGAAATCGAAGTCGCGACGGACCTCAAGCCGCTCCAAGAAGTCAGCGCCGAAAGCAGCGCAAAAGGGAGGATGGCCATTGGCAGCTCCCCGACCTGAGGATTTGGCATACGGTGGATTTGTCTTCTTTCCTACATCGGCCAGCCCGGACAATGTCCAGTGCTTCGCGTGCGGAACACAGCTAGACGGCTGGGAGGAGGAAGACGTGCCTGCATACGAGCATCTTACCCATTCACCAAACTGTGGACTCGCTATCAATATCTGCATCCGATTGCGAAGCGGCGATCCTGGACGCACCGAGGATGACCCGCTCAGCGAAGCAATGCTGGACGCACGTCGTATGACGTTTGCCGATGAATGGCCTCTTGATGTGGAAGCTGGATTCCCCAGCGTTCAGCAGGTTCGTCCAACGCGCAAAACTCCATGTTTCAAACCAATGCTAACAGACCGCAGATGGTAGACGCTGGCTGGTACTACGACCCCAGCTTCGACACACCCGATGGTGTCACTTGCGCATATTGTTCTCTATCTCTCGACGCCTGGGATGCTGGCGATGATCCCACTGAAGAGCACTTCAAACGCTCACCCGACTGCCTCTTTTTCTCCCTCAAAGAGTTCTATCATCCCGCACCCAAAGCCAAAGCCGCGCGCGGCAAGCGATCTTCGACAAGGTCTTCGACAGCTAGTAAGAAGACCATAAATACGGGACGTACCAAGAAGGGCGTACCAAAGGAGGACCTTGATAAGCCTCTGCCGCTAGCCCCAGATGATACGGCTATGTCATTTGGCGAGTCGGTCGCAGAGTCAGTAATGGTCCCACCGTCTAAGCCAGCTGCTCGGGGACGTAAAACCAAGAAAGCTGCTCTTGAAGAGTCGGTGCTGGAGTCTGTTGTCAACAACTCTTTTGCAGAGTCCACAGTATCCGCCGCCAGCAAAGCTCCTGCAAAGCGGGGTCGCAAGACGAAGAAGCAACTCCTAGAGGAGTCAATGATGGAAGTAGAGCCAGTGGTCCAATCTTTTGCCGAGTCGACATTATCTACGGCTAGCAAAGCCCCTGCAAAGCGCGGACGCAAGACAAAGAAGCAACTCTTAGAGGAATCAATGATGGAAGTAGAGCGACAAGTAGAGCCAGCAGCCGATTCTTTTACAGACTCTATCGCCTCCGGACCAGCAAAACCAGCGCCTAGAGGCCGTAAACTCAAAACTGCCACAGCTGCAAAGCGCACATCGGTTGTCTCTGTCGCCTCATCTCGCGCCACAAGGCAGAAAAAGCGCACAAGCGATGCAATGGACATCGACGATGTCCCAGCACCTCCGCCGAAACGGAATCGAGTAAGCGATCTCTCTAGCACAGATTTCCTTGAATCTACTCCACGGCAAACCCCCCAGCGCGCTGCTCAGGGAAAATTCACATCTCTCAAATCACCACTGGGTCTCAGCCATTACGAGCTCAGCCCTGCAAAGACCCCAAGAACATTTACACAAAATGAAAGCACTACCCCAGCCACAAACCAGCCCGCCACACCCACCACTCCCCAAGACCCACCTCCCGTCTCCGGCTGGGAGCCCATCAACCTGGAAGAGTTCTTCGAGAACCGCGACCTCTTCGGCATCGTCTCCAACGTCGTCGTCGACGCCGGTCTCGACAAGGAAAACATCAACATGACCGACGCGCCGCCCATGCTCGTCGAGTCCATCAAAGCCGGCATGACAAGCCCGGAAAAGAAGATGTCGATCGAACAATGGGTCCTCTACAACGCCAAGCGCGGCGAAGAGAAACTGCGCACCGAATGTGAGCGCCAGATCTCGGCTTTCGAGGCTCAGGGCCTCCGGGCTCTCGCTGCTCTCGATGCCTACTAATCCTTCTCCACCCCCCCTTTTTTTTTTGGCTTTTCCTTTTCCACATTCACTGCATTGTAGTACTTCAAATGGCGTTTTCCATCAGCGTTCACTACTTGTTTTTCTTCTTCCTTTTCTTCTCACCTTTTTTCACGATGCATGATTCACGACACCGGGGTGGTGTCGATGGCGTTTTGGAGTTTTGTTCGTCGATCCCCATGATGGGTCCTGTTGTTGTATCAATTATTCTTTAAACACACACGCGCGCGCGCGCGCCCTCACAGCACCTTTTCTTCGCCTCCTTGTCTTCCTTCAACCCGCGGCTTGAGGGCTCGTCGGTAGGGGTCGAGGCTGTCCGTATGGAATCTGCCTCCCCCCGCTCGAGCCCGAGATTGCCAGGTGAGAAGGGGATGGGTTGAGGCGGGGGGTGCTGTGGGGGTGGGGGTTGTGAGGGGGGTAGGGGGTTGTAGGAAGCGGGGAGGGGGTTCGTGGGGTTTGTTTTTTTGTGTTTTTGGGTTGGTTTTTTGGGGTTTGGGAAGGGGTTTTTGTGGGGGGGGTTTTTTTTGCTTTGGTTTTGTTTGTTGAATACAAAAAATTCGGACTTGAGTATGTTTGATGTGCTACCGTGAAGTTTGTGATGTTTCTTTTTTTTTTTTTGTAGGAGATGTAGGGTGCCTTGAAGTTTTGTACAAGGAATTGATTCTGCGTCGCGCTGGAGACACGATATCACGTGATTCTCCCACAGCTCACACGCATTAATGGACCACTTCAGCACTTGAGTGTCAAAATTCGTCTATGTTGTGCAAAGTGCTCTAGATATAACTCTCCCGTATCCTCTGCAAATTATCCAAAAACCCCCCGCCGCCGCTCCTCTGCTGCGTCGCATTCGACCCGGCCGTCGCCTCACTCTTACCTGCATTCGCACTCCCCACATCCCTCTTCCCACCCACACTCCTCCCAGCGACCCTCGCACTCGCCCTCTCCCTCTCGACCTCCAGACTCCTAACCCTCTCCTCCACCATCTTCGCCAACCCCTCCACAAACCTCGTCCTCGCCTTCTCCTCCACCGTGCCCTTCCACACGCCCGCGAGGTCCCTGAGCGCCTGCACGCGCACCCTCGCCGCCTCGACACCGTCCTCGCCCATGAGCAAGTCGGCGATCTCGGTGCGCAGCGCGGCGGCGAATTCCTTGCCTTTTTGCTCGCGCGTGGGCGCGTCGGAGGAGGAGGGGTCGGCGGAGGTGGATGGCGCTGAGACGGAGATGAGCGAGGATGTTAGGGAGATTTCGCTGGGGGGAAGCGTCCAGTGCATTGCTTCGCCGAAGGTTTTTATTACCGTGTCGAGGCGCGTGCGGACGAGGGTTAGGGTTTCGAGGTGGGTTATGTAGGGGGGTGCGGTTGTTGTTGTGTTGGGGTCTTCATCTTTTTGCGGGGGAACGTCTGTCTCTTCGGAGGTTGGATTGGTGTCCTCGTTGATGGTGGTGGTCTCGTCGGTGGGTTTAGGGAGCTCGAGCGATATACCGCCAGGGACGAAGTTCTTGATGGATGGGGCGAGTGTGTCTGATAGGGTTTCTGTTAGGCCCAATGTCTCACCGCGCAAGACTTCGACTTCGTACGCGAGACGCGCACCGCTGCGCAAGATGTCGTCGGTGAGTTGGGTGAGGATGGCGGAGAGGCGTGTGGTGTGTGCGTTGAGCTGTGAGAGGAGGTCGGAGGTTTGCGAGGAGAGCTCAGAGAGGGTCACGGATGTGCCTTGCTTGAGGGGTCGCGAGGAGACGGTTGAGAGGGAGAGGTTGGGGAGTGTGCTGTTGAGGTATTCGGCGGGGTCGAATTGCGGTTGGAGGAAAGGTGCTAAGGTGGGGTCGGAGACATGGGGGGATTTGGAGAGGACGGTGGGTTCGGAGGGGACGGCCATTGTTCTTGTCCTTGTGGTGTAGGGTGCTGGGGACGCCGTGGTGGTGTTGCAATTGGCGCGGTGTGAAAAGCGTGAAGGTGAAGATGCGAGCTGTCTGCGGACATATGGACGGAGACAAGCAGGCGAGAGAGGCTCAAAATAGGCAGAAGTTCGCTTCGGCAGCTAGCAAGGGTCGAGTGGAGGGGGAGGGGCACGCTAGCACCCATGGTCTACCTAAAGACTACACTGTTGGGCCATGTACGCGTCGGTACATTTGCATAGTACCGCAGTCGTAGTGCACTTGATAAACTTCCGCCGTGAATGTTTCTTCTTGGAGCGACCCTCGCCGTCACATTGGGAAGAGATGCAGGCGATGCGTACATGTAAAATAGATGAATTGATCGTCTGCTGAGGCTACACAGAATGCGGGGTGGGTGAAATTTATGGGCCCAAGCTCCAGGCAGACGTGGGATTAGGTCTTAGTCTGGCTGTCTTGTATGGAAGCTGCTTCCTCACCGGCCTCTGTGCCTGCGCCTCTCTCATTCTCTTTCTCTCTCTCTCCTTCCTCTCCTCACCTTCTTCCCCTTCCTCTTCCTCTTCAACCTAATCCGCCTTTTCTCCTCCACCCTTTCTTGCTTTTAGTTCTTGCTCTCTCTTCTGTTCCCCCGCTAATACACCAACAGTGACAGTGACTTGCGCCGACGTGCGTCTCCGCGACTGCAGCTACGCTGCTACCCTTGGTCTGGGCGATTGACCGAGCATAGTCCATGTACATACAGATACATGCCTCTTGCTGCGGCTCAATTCAACAATCATCGCACTCCGCGTGTTTGTATCTGCTTGCACCCATAACTTGCTCTTCCGTCTTCAACTTTTGACCTCAACCACTTTGACGGACCCCTCTTCCTGTTTTCGCTGCCTCAGTTCAACCCTTCACTCATATCCCCCATACAAAATCAACCACTCCCAAATACTCATACTGGAAGCCGGTGTACCGCCTGCCGTTTTGCTCAGCTATGCCGCGTCGTCAGTTCATTGCCGACCTCGCACAAGCTATTGCCAATGTGTCTACTAGCAGCATATCCCGTGTTGAGCAGGATGAAGACGATGGCCAATTCCGCTTCACGTGCACCATCCCCGATGGCCAGATCCGGATCACAGCTCTGATTCCCGAGGTCTCTGAGTACCCTTCTAGTCACACATGTATGCTCTTCGCCGCCGACGAGGATGCCCCCGCCCACATCGCCCTGTCGCTGGATGCCATCGCTAGGGGCACTTCCGGCAAGACAGTCGAGCAGATCTTGGATCATGTCGCCCAGGGCTTACAGTTGAGGGACAAGGATGGCAACGTGGAGATGATGGATTCCCAGGACTATGATGGCGTGCAAGATGATTCAGACGAGGAAGCAGATGACTTCTTCCCTGACGACGACCCGATTTCACAGCCATTTAATGGTTTCTCGCAACCGGCACAAGGATCGGGCTTCTCAAAGTCAACCTTGGCTTTTCGCCAGCGCATTCGTTACGACCTGCTTGCGACCAAACATAGCGGGTTCAAAGTCGGATACCTGGGAGGCTTGATGGAGGGCCTTGCCTGCTATGTAACCCTCTCTTGCCGCATATCCAAGCTTGGTATATCTGAAGAAGCTATGCAGGCATGGGATGTGAAGCCATCCGAGTACTTGATATTGATCATCTCATATCCTAACGGGTACAAGTCCCTGGAAGCATTCAGCGCCTATGATGCAGCCCATGCGCCAAACAACCTCGCACTGCGGATTGGTATTAGCAGCACTTACAAACCGACGATACAAGAAGCGATTCGTGCCTTTACAGATCTCAGCAACGAGAACGAGAAACATCAAGAGAAAGAAACCTTAGATGAAATTCAAGCTGCTACGGCGCCCCCTCCACGAGGCTTCCGGGATTCATTCGTCTCGCGGTCTCTCAATGGTCTATTTAAGGATCGCTTTGCTCAACTGCTCAAGTACCGATACAATGGCATGTCCTGGCATGGCGCGGAACTATTTTACCTTGAAAATCTCGGACACAAAAATCATTCCGAACTTGCTTTGGCAGATAAGTACATGGCTTCCGATAATGCGGACACCAAATTTCCCGCCCTTGTCACAAGCGATCACATCTCAGAGGCTCCCGTGGGTCAGCAGCATTCACTTCCTTTGATAAGCATGCAATTTGCTCTGAGGCACTTTGTCCGTTGTACAGAGTTTTGTCTTGTCTGCTTCTCAAAAATGCCAGACGACCTCCAGGCTATCAAACCATATGTTTGCGACAACAATTTGTGCTTGTGGCAATACATGTCGCTCGGCTTTGGTCCCAGTATCGAGCATGAAATCTTGTCGCAGCCCAAAGTTGTCGACTTGCTCATCAACTTTTGTTATACTAGCGCTCGTAACGGAAGGCTCGCGGATTTCCCCAGCGGTTTGAGCTTGATGGTGCCCCCTCACATTGCGTACAAAGGCCAGGGTACTTCTCCTTCCAATCTCGCAGGCCAGTCAGCAAGCATGCTAGCGCTCCCTGTCAAAATGCGATACAATGCATCGACGATGGAAATACTGTTCGACGATAGAAGCGTTCCTTGCCCCGTTCACACTGGAGAATGGCTCGTCATTCGCCCTGATTATGACGCTAATCAAGTTCTTCACTGTCGAGTCACCAACACATCTCTATACCCAACCGTCAGCGTCTCGGAGCCCATAATTACAACGGTCACACTCGACTCCCAATCATATGTTGCATACATGACGCAACCGCAGCTATCGTCATCTGCTTCACATGAGGCACCTTCGAAGCCCGATCCAAAGCCACCCAGCAACGAGTTCCGGAAAGCCTGCTTTTACGCGTACGATCGCAATTTCGACGAACTTGAAATCTCTGAGAAGCGAGAAGCCATCGTCGCCCTTCTTGACCTCCTTCCCAGCGTCGGAGAGATGAGCCAGTATCTTCAGCGCCGAGGCCAGTCTACACTGCGCTCTTGGGTCGATCGCATGTCCTCTGCTGGCCTAGGTATACTCCGATGGATCATTGCGTCTAATCGAGCTTGCATCATGCAAGTTGCAGATAACCATAGCACCGGGCCGACATCCAAAGACCGCATCTATGGCGTTTCCGGCTGGACTCAGTTCCGATTTGCCATGGGCGCCCCTGATAAAGAGCGTCGCTTTCTTGATGCTGTCCGAAATACATCGCAGCGTCTGAATATTTCCCGCTGTCCGACCTTGTTCGCCTGGCACGGTAGTCCTTTACATAACTGGCATAGCATCATTCGCGAAGGCTTGCATTTCAAAGACACTGCACACGGTAGAGCATATGGCCATGGCGTGTATCACTCTCTCGAGTACAACACTAGTCTGGGATACTCTGGGCATCGGTCGGTCGGCGGACCTGGCTGGTCTAAAAGCGAGCTCGTGGTCAACCAAGCCATGGCGCTCAATGAAATTGTGAACGCCCCAAATGAGTTCGTCAGCAAGAGTCCTCATCTTGTTGTTGCACAGCTTGATTGGATCCAGACGCGTTATCTCTTTGTGTCTTCTGGACCACCACAATATAGCCAGGCCAACAACACCAGCGGTTTCGAGAAGAAACCCCTTGACCCAATTGAGCAAGACGCCCACTACACTCCGAATGGCCCAGGAGGAAAACTCATCATCCCCAAGTCAGCTATTGGCGGATCTCGTCACTCTAAATCTCATTCAAGTGCTACTTTGTTTGGCAACAAACGCCAGAAAACCTCTGGTTCCACTATGTATGATCCAATCGAAATTGACGAAGACGATGATCTTAGCGTTGCTACCCTTCAAGAAGACCGAGAAATTCTTCAAGAAGAAGATGAAGAAGACGCGGATGCCTCGCAGCATGTTATGGACTCTGTGGGGATCATGACGCCCACCTCGGACAAAGGCAAAGCCACCATCAAGACGGGATTTTTCAAGATGTTCAAGGGCAAGTCGGCCGCCTCACCGGCAACACCGCCAAAGCCTTTGACAGACTATGTGCCTGGTACGCTCGACTACAGCACTCTACCAATGCTAGAACAGCCTATCTGGGCCACACCAGCCGCCACGAAACGTCTCATGGGTGATCTTGCCGATCTTCTCAAGATCCAGGCCAAACAGCCCTTGCATGAACTTGGCTGGCATATCGATGGTGACAAGATAAATAACATGTATCAATGGATCGTCGAGATGCACTCGTTCGATCCGACACTTCCATTGGCACAGGATATGAAGCAGATGGGCCACAAGAGCATCGTCTTGGAGCTGCGTTTCGGCAAAGAGTACCCCTTTGCTCCGCCATTCGTTCGCGTCATCCGCCCCCGATTTCTCGGTTTTCAACAAGGTGGTGGTGGTCACGTCACTGCAGGTGGAGCTATGTGCATGGAGGTAAGTTTTCCGCTTGACGTCAACTCTGATCTCCAGCTAACAGGGTACAGCTTCTGACTAATTCCGGTTGGAGTTCCATCTTGACAATAGAATCTATCCTACTCTCAGTCCGACTAGAGATGAGCTCCAAGGACCCTCGACCCGCCCGTCTCGTCAAAGGCAAGCAAGACTATGGTGTCGGCGAGGCTGTTGAGGCTTACATCCGCGCTTGCAAGATGCACGGCTGGACTGTCCCTGCAGGATTCCAGGAAATGGCGTACGGTGGACAATCCTCGTCTTCGTACCCCCAGTACTAGGGCTTGATTTTGTATCCTCTCTTTCTTTGCAATTGGTCGGCATCATCAGGATCTGCATCATAAATGGCGTTCTACAGGCGGTGAAGTTTTGTTTGCACACGCACAGATATGAGCGGTTTCCACTGCGGGCATGACTCTTCCTTCTTTCATGACGGAGGTAAAAGGCGCTCTCTCCCGGCTTTGTAGGCTTTGGCCTGGTTTCCTTTTGACGTCAGATTATGTGTCATGGGCAATGAATGCATGAGAGGGGGGTTTCTTTTCTTTTCTCTTCTCTTCTGGACGGCGTTTTCTTGTTACCACTTTTTTTCCTGTCTGGTTTGTGCTTTTTTTTTCGAGAGTGGGAAAAAATCAGGCGGACGGATTGATGAATAGGTACATGCATACACGTTTGGGAGGTGGAAAAGAGTGTAGTTACATTGGCGGAAAAAAAGAGAGAAGCCCCCTATCAAAAGGAGATGGGGAAATGGTGTGAATTGAATTGTTCTACAACAATATCAACCAAAAAAACAAAAACGGATCCTGCGTGATGTACTATTCCCCCGTCCCTAATCGCAGTTTAACAATTGTTCATCCTCGTACTCGTCCTCCCTCCTTCTTATTGTCTTTTGTCTTAAGGGAAGGGGAGGAGTAGGTGACTTTTGTTTCTGAGTGATTGATATAGTTGTTGTGTATGTAGGTGTAAGTGTAAGTACTTGGGTACTTGGGTAAATCAATACCTGATATCCCCACTTTCTGACCCCACCCCCACCTTACCGTTATCAATATAGGTATTAATTATCAATTATCAGTTCTATTTAGACCTCTTAACTTTTGCTTTAACATCTTTAAATATTTTTTCCCCCGGGCGCGCGGAACGGGAATGCATGGATTAAAATACATGTAGTTATGTAACGCACCTTTTATGTACAGTATGTAGTTGGGTAAAAGGTTCCGAACCTAGTCCCTTACCCTTACCCTACCCTTACCCCCTAAGCTCCTAACTACATACACAACCTCGGAACTTTGCGCGGCAATTGTCATTGTGTTATACGCGCCCTATAGGCTTACATACACCTTAGCCTAGCCCTTTTCCCCACTCCCCTATAATTAGTTAAACGGTAACGACTGGAGTATGTACGAAATAAGGAGGGGTACGCAACCGGCATCCGAGGAGGGCGCGGAATATCTTCCATGGTGCATGCCAACCTGACCTCGGAAGTCGGGAGGGACGGCGGACTCGGAGATACGGTATTTGACTATATGGCATACGCACGCCCTATGCTTCCCCACGATTATTTAAACGGTACGTTAACGTACGAATGAGGAGGGGCATACGCACGCACACACGCACGCAGCCGGCACCCGAGGAGGGGCGGAATCGTTCCATTGGGTTACACTTCTTCTTTCCCCGCGCGCGCGCGAGCGCCCGCGCACGCGCGCAAACAAGCTTTGTTGTTTCGGGGGTTTTTTCTTAGTCGTGGAGGAGGTTCTTATTTAAAAGGTGTTCGATTTGCCGCGTTTGGGGGAAAGGGATAAAGGTTGTTGTTATCGATAACTACCTACTTACCTAGGGTTAACATACATACATTGACCTCAAGCACCTTCCCCCCCCCCCCCCCCACTTTTCACCGATTGTTGTTTCTTCCGTTTTCTTGTTCAACTCGATTGATTTTCGTTTTTGTGGGAAAACATAGTGGTTTTTGAAGAAAAGAGATTTTGTTTGAGTCATTGGTTTTACACGATATCGAGGTTTGAGAATGTCACCACCGGCTGCCATCGACACCCCTTCGACGCTCGCGCCGAACGAGCCGGGTCTTACTGAAGCAGAGGCTCAGGTGCAGGTCATGAAGTTCCCTATGCCACCCAAGTTCGATGATCCGTACAAGGAGAGGGCGTACCTCAAGGGAAGGCTGGCTGGTAAGGAAACTCTCGCCCAACATCCAAGATCCAATCTTCAAACCCTTTCCCTCCCTCCCCTGCAAAGCTCGAATCCAAAGAACCGCTTGATCGACTAGTTAACTAACTCGACTCCTCCCCAGCCGCCTTCCGCATCTTCGGCAAATACGGCTTCGACGAAGGCGTTGCCGGCCACATTACGCTCCGCGACCCCGTGAACCCGCACACCTTCTGGGTGAACCCGTTCGGCACCGCCTTCAGCCTGATCAAAGCATCCGACCTGATCCTCGTCGACGAAAAGGGCGTCGTCATCGACGGCGGCGAGAATAGGCTCCTCAACACCGCCGCGTACATGATCCACCACGCCGTCCACGAGGCTCGACCAGATGTCAATTGCGCGGCCCACTCGCATACGATTTACGGCCGCGCGTATTGCGCATTGGGGAAGAAGTTGGATACGATTACGCAGGATGCTTGTGCGTTTCATAATGTGAGTGGTTTTTGGTGTTTCTCACATACATATACCGCAGTTGTGTTCTGGGTTGTTGAAGACACACATACGCAAACAAACGTCCCCACAGTCTTTTTTCGATGATTGATACACCCCCATTTACTCACCCTACCCGTGTGAACAGGACCACGTCGTCTACGAATCCTTCAACGGCATCGTGCTGGCGGCCGAGGAAGGACGCAACATCGCATCAGCGCTGGGACCGCACAAGGCCGCGCTGCTGCAAAACCACGGCCTGCTGACGGTCGGCCAGACCATCGAGGAAGCCGTGTTCTGGTTTGTCGCTCTCGACAAGTGCTGCCACGCGCAGCTCCTCGCGGATGCCGCGGCGGCCGGCACGGGCGGCCAGACGATCAAGATCTCGGAGGAAGACGCCCTGTATACGCAGAAGACTACGGGGTCGCATCTCGCGGGGTTTTTTTCGGCGAAGCCTATGTTTGATATGATTGAGAAGGAGACTGGAGGGGATTATTTATTGTAGGGATGTGAGGAATTTGATGATGAATGGTGATTACATGTGTAAATTTCGAGGGGTCGTGTTTTCTGTGTCGGTGTTATCTGCAAGCGGAGTTTACGTGGTGTTTTTGTTCAATTGTCCCGTCTCGGTGCGATTTATGTATGGGCACAACTTGGTTAACGATCTGCGATCGAGTTTTGTACGCTGTGCGGTTTTTGCTTTGGGTGGGTGGGTGTGCATGGGTGATGATGTGTGTGGGAGTGTGTGAAAGAGGTGGACGGGTTTTATCAACATTTGGGTTTTGGCATTATCACATGATAGTTGCATACACCATGGCATTCTTAAATGCTTTGTATGTGCTCCTCTCCACAGTTCTCAGCTCATACAATCATGACACACCTCTACCTATACCAAGCCCTACATATTAACAAAACATTTGAATTCGTGTTTGAGAAGATGGAACGAAGATGGTGCGTGCATCGAAACACCAGAAACAAGACCCCCCTCCGCCCCACATGTTACCTACATATGTATGTATGTACTTGTACCTCGACCTCCTCCAGACCCCTCTCTTCCTTTTCCCAAGGAAGACTCACTAACTACGCCTCACTTTGCTTCCTTCCTTCCTTCCTACGGACTGAACTACAATCATCTCCGATCACCGGACCAAATATTTACCTACATTTTGTCCTTCTGACTTGACCTCTCGCTCAATCCGGTATTTCCATGACGAAGAGTAGCAGTCCAGAATCGCAACGCCGCATCATCATGCGTGGTGGACTGTGGAAGCTTTTTTGAAGAACAAAAAGCGGTCGCGCGCGCGCGTGTATAGAGAGAACAGAGAGCTCTACCTACCTTTCCTTCAACACCCTTCCAAACAAACAATCAAACAATCTTCCTCCCCAGATCTTTCCTGAATTCGCCCGTTCGGTCTTCTTTCTACCTTTGTACGCTGCTTACCATATCCCGCGAGATCGAGAAGCGGTTGGAGTCGGTGTGGGGACCGCGTCCTGGGGCGTGTGTGGTTGGTTGGTTCGCTGCGGCATTGCGGAGTGGACCTCTCCCAAAGAAAAAAACGCATGACATAACCCCCCGGCCGCGGCCTGCCTGCCTGCTTGCCTAGGTACATACACTACGACCTGCACGAAATAATTGCAGCTGCTCACTCGGCGATAGTTACTTATTCTTCGTTTTTTTCCCCCCAAGGGGAATTGGGAAGTTCTTCGGAGGAAATTGAGAAGACACGCGCGCGACGACGCCGCTCGATAATTATTTGTCGTTTTTGAGGGACGTCCTTTCGCCTGCTTGAGGGGTTGCTGTGCCATCACCACTACGACGGTAGGTGACGAACAACAACAATAGCAACAAAACCCCGCGCTGGCCACCTCTGCTTTGCAATTGCAGTCATGGCCAAAGGACCGGCTGTGGTTATTATTGCGCGGTATGTATGCTCCTCCACCGCTTTATCTATCCTTTTGTTTCGCTTTCTTTCCTATTCGCTCGACCTACCGTACTTGATCTAACGAACCATCAGGCATGGCGCTCGACTCGACGCGGCGGATAAGCAATGGCACCTCACGTCCCCTACACCTTACGACCCTCCTCTGACCTACGGCGGCTGGTCCCAAGGCAAAGCCCTCGGCTTGCGCATAGCCGCCCTGCTAGACCAACGCGAGAAAGACCGAGCAAATCAAGCAGACAACACCGACGCCGCACACTCAGGCTCTGACGGCTTAGATGGTCAGAGAAAGGGCAATGGCGCTGGACACAAGAGGAAGAAGCACAAGGTAGTCATACACTCGAGTCCTTATCTGCGATGTATACAGACGAGCACTGCTATTGCGGCCGGGTTGTCACAATTTCAGTCGGCCGCTGGGGACAACACTGCGACGAAGCTCAACATCCCACGGCCAGCAAAGGACCGGAATGGACGGTTAGGCGCGAGTCCATTGGAGAGGTCAAAGACGTTTACATCCCCAGCGGCAGATCCGCGTCTGGAGGTTCATTCCAGGTCGCATGCTGGTCCAGAGAAGATATTATTGAGAATAGATGCATTCCTTGGCGAATGGCTGTCTCCAGACTACTTCGAGGATATCACGCCGCCGCCAAATTCGACAATGATGGTTGCGGGTGCCAAGGCTGACTTGCTGCGGAGGGGGGATTACGTCGAGATGCAACCGGCAGCGCCCAGTAGCAAAGGACATTTTCCCGGTGGATGGGTCAAGACACCTGCACCATCGACGGCCAACGGTCGAAACAAGACCGAGGATTTGACATTTCCAACGCTTGGTAGTTTGGCACAGGTTCTTCCAGGAGCCAGGGAACGAGCAAGCAGTCACGGGCACAGTCGAAGTCAGGGAAATGCACTGCTTAGGCAAAGGTCGAGATCGCGAGACGGCGCCACACCCACTCTACCTACGCATCACAAACCGCGAAGTTATCTGTACGAAGCGCCCGTCCCGTCGTATGCAGTCTCGCCCGCAGACCCAATACCTAGGGGGTACTTTTCGCACGCTCGAGATGCATGTATCGATGTCGATTTTCAGTGGGACAGCATGCGCGAGCCTCAGGAGTGGGGTGATGGTGGTGAGTACGGTGACGAGTGGAGTACCATGCACAAGCGGTTCCGAAAGGGACTGGCAGGTATGATGCAGTGGTACAAAGAGCACGGGTCAATGCCTCCCAAAGATATGCTCCCCGGCTTCACGTACAGCGAGCGTCCCAAGGAGACGCTGAAACATGCTGCCACTGAGCCTGTGCCCAAAACAGATGCAAATGCGTCCGAAAATGGAGAATCAGAAGATGACGAAGAGTTGGTGTTGGTGCTGGTCACACATGGAGCCGGCTGCAATGCGCTTCTCGGCGCCATCTCCAACCAGCCAGTGTTGATTGATGTCGGGCTTGCTGCCCTTTCTATGGCCGTCCGAAGAGACGAGCCAAAGACACCGGCGGCTACCATATACCAACGCAGAGCATCCGTCGTAGACCCTGGCATGTCGGATCTGTACGAAATGAAATATCTAGCTTCGACCGACCATCTACGCGCCGGCGTAGACCCTTCCAAACTCCCACATACGCAGTCTCCAGCTGTAGTATCAAGTCCTTCGCTCGACTACCGCCGACGGGTGGGCTACGGAGCCAGCGCAACCAGCAGCCCCGTGAATCAAATCGATTCGCCCTTCAACTTCAGCGAGCCAGTCCGAAGCGGCTGGAACAGCTCGCTGGGCAGCATGCGAAGGAGCTCGAGCAACGGCAGCGGAACGACACGCCTCCTCTCGAGCTACACACCAGGCGGCACGAGCTCGCGAGCAAGCTCAGGACTCTGGAGCAGCGCGCGCGCACCGAGTTTCGACCTCAACGACTCGACCGCACCACCACCAGACGACATGCCCCTCCTCAACTTCGACAACACGCCAAATTCCAGACCAACATCCTCGTCGGCGGCTCGATCCACCCCCACGGGTGCCGCCCCCGCCTCACCTCCTTCTCCAGGAACCAAAAGTCCCCCAGCATTAGACGGCACGAGTACCCCGCCGCCCTCCCAGGCTCCCGCCAACGGCGTCGAGGACGCGGAAACGCAGGATAACGTCGCCCCGCTGCGAGCTAAAGGCTCGACCGCTCCACGTCGCACACCTAGCTCCGCCGGCGCGGGACTCTGGACCCCCAAGAACGCGGGCGCCGTGGCGAACGGACTGTGGGGTCCGCCGCGCATGGACGACGTGTATGAGCATGGGAGGGGTCCGAAGAGGAGGTGGACTGTTACGGAGCGCGAGTAGTAGCAGGTGTGTGGTGGTCATGTGCGTGGATTAGGAGTGTTTGTGTGTGTGTTCTCGCTCTTTTCTTGGGAGTGTGAATATAATGAGCTTACGATATGCATATTTCTCCCCTCCTCCGTCCTTTTTTTTCTTTTTTTTTTTTAGGCTGAACGTTTTCCTCTCCTGAAAAACCCCCCTAAAAAGAAGCGGACAAAAGTTTTCCTCTTTTGTTTTTTATTTTTGTTTTGTCTGTGGCGTTAGGTGATTCCCTATACTTTTTTTTTTTTGGTTCAAAAAAGACAACAAACGTTTTTTTTTTTT